>OY987327.1:84460751-84627101 GCA_963920685.1 Polydrusus tereticollis
GAATGTAATTATGGGAAAACAAAAAATTAAGCTTGTACGTGCTCGACATGATGATAACTGCTATAGAAATGTTACTGCTAATGGCGATAAAAAGGCTACCATAACTTTAAAGTCTATCGCGTTGAAAGTTAGACACATATATCCGAGCGACGCAATAAAATTGAGACTTTTAGATGACATTGCTGAAAATAAACCGATTTTTATCCCTTTTCGAAATTGGGAAATACACGAATTACCCGATTTAAAAACAACTAAGAAAGATATTTGGACCGTTAAAACAATGTCTGAACGTGCTCGATATGTCATTGTATTTTTTATGGACAATCGTAAGGATAATTTTCAGTCCGACTGTACATATTTAGATAATTTGAATATCACAGATGTTAAATTGTTCCTAAATTCCGAAGTGTATCCATATGAACCGTTAAACTTAAACTTTAACAATAGACAGTTTACGGAAGCTTACAGGATGTACACGGAATTTCAAAAATCATATCTAGGCAAGCCGACTAGTGAACCACTAATGGATTTTGCGGCGTTTGCCAAAAGGACTCTTTTTGTAATTGATTGTTCTAAACAAAACGAGAGCATCAAGAGTGCAACAGTTGATGTCAAGTTAGAATTTCAAAGTTCTGAAAACTTTTCGAATAATGCGCGTGCCTTCTGTATCATTGTTCACGATCGTATTCTCGAGTATCAAGCTTTAACTGGACAAGTAAGAGACCTTATGTAATCAGTTTGATTTGAGTCTTCAGACAATGAAGTTCGTTGTAGTCGATATTCAAGGATTTAACATACCTGAATTTTGCGCCAAAGAATTGGCTATTTACGATGGGAATAGTATGAAAAGTTACTTTTTTAAACCAGTTAAACCATTCGACACCTTAAGTAAGGCTTGCAAGAAACAAGTCAAATATCTATTTGGAAATCATCATGGTATCCTTTATAATTATGGTGATACCGATTACAAGGAACTACATAATATCATATCCAACAATCTGATAGACGCAGACATTATTTACGTTAAAGGACGTGTTAAAGAGGAATTTTTAGTTAAAACATTTTCGGAATTAAACTGCAGGATGCCAAATAGTATAAACCTAGAAGACAGCATTGATGTACCAAAATTAGAGAAGGGAGAGAGAGTTGATGGTTGTAAATATCACATTTTAGATATTCATGTTTGTAGTATTAGAAATGCCAAAGTGTTGTATCGATATATTTATAGTCTTTTACCTTAATAAATATTTAAATTTTTCAACAAACCAGCTTTTATTTATTTCCCACGTAGCTCAAACGTTTTTGTTTCTTTATCGGGGTTGTGTTCTGTAACAGAGAGGTCAACAGGGTCTGTTAAACAGGGTCTGTTAAACAGGGTCCGTTGAACAGGGTCCGTTAAACAGGGTCCGTTGAACAGGGTCCGTTGAACAGGGTCTGTTGAACAGGGTCCGTTGAACAGGGTCCGTTGAACAGGGTCCGTTGAACAGGGTCCGTTGAACAGGGTCTGTTGAACAGGGTCCGTTGAACAGGGTCCGTTAAACAGGGTCTGTTGAACAAAGTCCGTTCACAACGGATCTATTTAGAATTAGGCTCTGTTTCGAAACTGTCAGTTGTTCTCGAACCTATGACGAAGGTAGTTGAAGAGAAGATCAAAGATCATTTAAGTAATATTCGTGCGCTGAAGAAACGTATAAAGCTTTACGAAGACCGAAAATCTTTGGTTAAGTTACTGTCAAGACTTAATATTCAAGATGAGTGTTCAAATCAGATATGAAGTTGGAGATGACGTTACAGTAACATTTTCTACTGCAGACGAGCGAGTTATCGTTGAGATTGCTGAAGGAGAGCTATATTTTTCCAATTATGATTTTGAGGAGTTTATAACTACCTACAGCGGTGTTCATGGATACTGGCCTGAAACTACTATTATAATTGACAACTACAATTTGCGTTTCCATACATACTTCGGCAGCCGATGTTTAACATTTGAAGAAAATGAGCAATACTTGTTTTGTTGGGATGAAAGTCTTATAGATTTATTCTCTAAACACATTGAGAATTTATATAAGATAAATTGTGTTTGCTTTAAAGATTAATATACTTGAATCTTTTTGTAATAAATGAAACTATGATTTAAAAACAAAGCATGTTTATTAAAAACGCAACAAGAACAGCTAAAATCAATAAATATATTAAAGTATAACTAGTCTTTTATTTGGTATAAAACAACTTTACTCGGGTCGACATTTTGTAAACGACTCATGACGTCACCCTAAACACGCGATATGTATTTGCAATCTTTCACCCTCCTGCCGTTCGGGCACTAGCTATATCAACTTTGGCTCTATTGGCCCGATCAACCCGGTTCTTTTTTTAAACGACTCATGACGTCACCCTAAACACGTGACATACATCAGCTGTCGATTTTGACATTTGACTGGTGACCGGTGTCATTTTCGAGTCACGCGCAAGAACCCATTTCATAGACCCCAACTTCGCATGCGCAATATCCTAGGCCCATTGGTTCCGGAGATATGAGTCATAAAAATCCCTCCGAAAATTAACATTGGAGTTCCCAGCCTGGTTTACCCTAATTTTGTACATTATAAAACACCACCATAACCCCACTAAGGACCTTTTGTTCCAGCAATCTAATCGGATGTGCCCCCGTGGTTTCACGTTGTCTAACATTGTTTAGCAGTTTTAATCTATATGCTCTCGTAGCGTATTTTGCAAGGCTTTGAGGTTTGGCCCCAGAGGATTATGGTTCAAATCCCACCGAGGACAAAAACTTTTTTTCTGTTATTATTATATTTTAATAGTATATTAAAGTACATGTTTTATAAAGCATCATCTTATAGCACGCGTCCATGTTAAAAAACGAGCCGCTTGCGGCGAGTTTTTTAACGGGACAAGTGCTCTAACTGCTTTATAAAACACGTACTTTATACTATTTTTTCTATTTTGTATTTTTTTCAATAAGAAAATACATATTTAAAAAGAAAATCAACCCTTCAAATTTTGTAAATTTGTGTGTCTAAATTCTATGTTGGTAATACTCTAAATTTCTTTTTATCATAGTAGCCTTGACAATAAATAATATTTTCTTTGTGTCATTGTCACGAAATTTGTGATTTAATATTTCATAGAGTTGTTCATAATTATAATTAAAAAAATATGGAGCATGATAATCTAAGTTTAACTCCCCCTGAGTTAAGGGATATTGCTAATAAAACGATAAATCAACTTTTACCAGAGAAATCCCGAAAACTTTCTTTTCTCATGGATAACAATAACAGGAAACGTCAGACGTCAACAGAATAAAACATTTAAATATAACCAATGCCAACTTTTAAAAAATAAAATTCGGAGTTCGAAATGGATATATTTCGAACTCGCTAGCGCGTTCGAAATATCTATTTTTCGAGACAAAATTAGAAAAAATATTTTAACTGATTTACAACGTCATACCTACCATCGTGGTAAACAAGATGCCTTATATGAAAAGCAGGTGGCGCTACAGGTCTCAAGATAACAGGTACGTACATCTCTCCCCGTTAGGTGGCACCCCTACAATGATATTACTATATAATCGGTGTAACACGTGATCTGGGTTCCGTTGGGACAAAAGTTAGGTTAGAATAATGTGTGGGGGGTTAGGTGACAGCAGTGGAGGGTTCCACACAGGTCAATAGGGCCCTATATTACCGGCATCGGATACCCTCGGGCGATCATCGGGTAACCATCGGGTCACCACCGCTCGGGGTCGCTGACCTGTCTGAGCTAGCCTCGCGAATTATGCATAGGGTCTCGCGGTATCGCCTTCGATCATCATGCGCGCTCAACGCCTGTTGTGGAGGCTTCCTCCGCCGCGGGTCTGGGGCTCGCGCCGGACCAAGTGACCACGCCCCTAAAATGGCACTAAAATTACGGGTTTTAGGTCCCATGTTATTTCTTATGAGATTTTGGGCCAGAACCCGCTTAGCTTTATCTACTTCAGTTCAATCGCTATTTTCCTGTACCACTTCACCGTTTTTCTTAGTGCGTTGTTGTAGCTTGCCATTTGATCCGATAAGTCGATTGAACTTTTAGCCTTGTTGTATTCCATCACAGCTATTGGTTTCTCTATATCGCCAGTGCATCTCTGTACAACAACAGTTTGATCTGTATGCTTCGTTGAAAGCATGAGAACATCTCTCTTGTCTTTCCACTTCAAAATACAAATACCCCGATTATTTTCTTTAGCAGCAATTTCTCCAGGCTTAAGCTTTTTAGCTGTTACTTCCTTCGGGTTGCCTCTTCGATTTGACCTTAGAGTCCCCAGAAGATGTGTTTTTTTATCCAGTAACTTGTTCGCCAGCTCTAAGCTGGTATAATAATTGTCGGTCACAACTGTACGTCCGGAGTCCAAAAGTCTCTACGAAAGTGTCATAACGACATTAGTCGGAACAGAAATTTCTGGATCCCGGTGCTTGCCACAGTATAATTTTATATTCCACGTATAACCGTTATCGGAACAAAGTTTGAATAATTTAACTCCATATTTATGGGTTTTATTTGGAATGTACTGTTTCATAATAAGCCTTCCTCGAAATGGAATCAGACTTTCATCTATGCAGAATTCTTGCAAGGGCGTGTATGCCCTTTGGAATTTTTCGATCAATAAATTCATGAACGGCTCAATTTTAAATCCACGATCACCCTCAGGACACATATCGTTGTCTGTAAAATGCCAGATATTCAGAAGAAGCTCGAAACGATTTCGACTCATAACTTGTCCAACTACACTATTTTGATATAGTCGTTTGCGTTTACTCCAATATGTTTCTAGTCTAGGTAGTTTGACTAAACCCATGTAACCTACTATGCCCAAAAACTTTTTCATTTCCCCTAAGTTTGTTGGTGTCCAAGCATGGAGACGGCTATTTTCCGCAATATCATCGGCATTCATAAGCTTCTCTGTCGCATAAAGATTCGTTTGGTCTGTCATGATTTGGAGGATTTCATCATCCACAAAAAATAAAAAAAAATCACTGGGACATGAGCCTATTAGTGCGGCAGCAATTTCTGGGTTGACACCTGTGTTTTCAGGGTTAAATATAAATTTTTGATGATTTCCCACTGTATTACTCCATTCGATATTGTACGCGTCTACAGTTATTTCTTCGTTTTCGTTACTTTCATGAACGTCTGGAAAAATACCTGGTATTTGTTGAATATTTTCCTCCACCTCATGCTCTGGAGTTACGAGAGTCGCTTCTTGGATTGGGTGTACTTCACTAGATTCATCTGAACCTCTTTGAAGTAATTCGGCGGGTCGGGCGGGTATTTTTTGTTCAATTATTTCATTTTGCGAATCACTTTCCGACTCAGTTTCGCTCAGTTGGTATGTTGGATCTTCCATAGAATCCGAAGAATCGTGATAAGGATCCTGAACTGAAGTCGAAGATGAATCTAAAAACAATAAATTTTACATTACAGCACGAAAAAAATAATTCAATATTCTTACCATCGCTAAAGTTCGATTTTCTACTATTTTTTGCAAGTGCTAAAATGCGTTTTGCACGCTGACTCATTGTAAAACTGGTAACGTAACACTTTAATACTTAACCTGCACGCTCCGACTGGCCACGTGCGACTACCGACTAATTTTCGTAACGGAAAACAAGTCTGGCTGCGCGCACAGCTGAAGGTTAACGAGGACCGCTAGACGGACCGCTATGGCCTATGCGGAACATTGTTCCGCACACGCCACGGCGGTCCCTAGGGACCGCCAGAAAAAAAAGTTTATAAAAGCAAAAATTAAATGTTAAAAGCAAAATTACAGATGTTTTCATGTTAGTTGTAAACTCATAAACCAATACAAGACAAAATTACTACTTGGCCCAGAGGGCCTTTTTTCAACATTTTGTCTGGCGCTTAACGTGTAATATTTCCTGCGTTTAAAAAATAAAATATTACTAAAACTTTCATGGCCATTCTTACCACTTATTTTAGGTTATACTTAATCAAAGGTTAACCTTATCTTGCAGATTTGAGCAAAGAGTAACATACCAATAAGAGGCGAAAGAAAGCCAGTCCGGTGAAACCAAATTTGTATGCGCATGCGCGAAGTTAGTAGTATATCAATAAGAAGATTGACCGACACAAGCATGCATCAAGGAATAAAAAAAGTTAACGGTACTGCCCGACTGAGAAGCCAAAGAAGATCCCGAAAGAGTAGTATATCAGTCAAATTTGATGTGTCATATTTTGTTATCAATCACTGTCAATCGTGTTTTGACATAAACAAAGTGTTAATTTTTGTGGTTTTCTTGTTTTATATTTTTCCATCGGTGTTTTTGGTGTGTTAGGAGGTATTTTTTAATAATTTCAAAACTTATTATTGTTGGTAATTTTCCAGTTTATCGGCTTATGCGAAAAATGGCGTAAAATGAAAAACGTTTCTTGCAATATGGAGCACGTACTTTCTAAACGACAAATCCGCGAGCGGAAAACCATTTTTATAATTGGAAATATAAAAAAAATGTGAAAATAGTCGACCGAAAAGCACAGTGAGAGTGACAAGTGAGGTTATGTTTCTCTAGCTGTTAGTCACTCGACAAAAATTGTAATAATAATTATAGACTTAATATTGGTTAAACAGGCGCTAACACGGCATCTAATCCACCTTTTTGGTTCCAATTCGGTATATGCTACATAAATCAACAAGAGCTTTTCATTTTTGTCACAAGCGGGTACCCTATTTTCACATTTTTTTTATATTTGCAATTAAAAAAATGGTTTTTCGCTCGCGGATTTGTCGTTTAGAAAGTACATGCTACATATTGCAAGACACGTTTTTCATTTTACGCCATTTTTCGCATAAGCCGATAAACTGGAGTGGTACCTTATTGTTTTGTGACTTGTCCGCGGTTAAAATCTATTTGTTTAAATGTCGGAAACGAAGCCTAAAGGCGGTACATCGTGTGCTTACCGTAGGTGTCCTAGCAGAACCGGCAAAGAGATTTCATTTTTCAGATTTCCAAAGGATACAGGGAGGTATGTTAAGAAAGAGTTATTATATTTATATTAAATATAAGTAGTAAGCATTTACACAAATTGATCATTAAAAAAAAACCTTTTAAATAGACAATGAATAGAAACAAGACTACCAACCAAACCAACAATTTTGTATTAAAGCAAAGCTGGGTTTATGCAACATTAGTTTATTGTATTTAACTTTGTAGTAGTTTGTTTTCTTTAATGACCTTGAAGTGAACTGGAAGTCAGCATGCTTTTTTACGTACATAAGGACTAGGCATTTAGCTATATGAATAAGATGAAATAAGGTTACACAAAACAGGACTAAGTTCGAATACTATTTGCATTAAAAGATATTGAATATTCAATTAATTTAATCATATTTTTAGATGTAAAGCCTGACTTGTTGCCTGTAACAGGACCGATTTTTTTCCCGTGTAGATCGTATTCGGATATAAATTTTTATCCTATAAATGTATCCATTTTTTACTGTGTAGCTGATGGTATCAAGGTCACAGAATTTGGGGACATCAACATCAAAGAAGCCGACAAAGTTTTCGCCTCTTATTAGTTGGGTTAGGGTAGACTAGGTACGGTTGAAACAATTCAGCTTTTATTGACCATAAACACCGCCAGTACCAAACCAAGAACTGATTGAGACATCCTAAATACAAGGCGTGTTTCTATCTACCAATTAGCAGTGTTATTTAAGTGTACAGAATTTTAATATTTGTGTTAAATCAAATTTAAAAAAAAAAACATTTTGTTTCGACCGTCCCCATACCAGGGGCGGTTGAAACAGTGATTGCGGTTAATTGAAACACGCACAAACAATACAAAATACAATATTTTAACATGTTTTATTAAGTAGTTATTTAAATTTAAGAATAATTGTGGCACCACTGAACATTACAAATAATAATTTTAAAGATAATGCCATTTGTCTTGCAAAAGTCAAGTGCGTTAATGTGAATGTGTGAGGAATGATTATTGAGCACAAGTAAGACTTTATGCGAAAGAGACACATTTGTATGTTTTTTGAAGTGTTCCAGGAATTTAATAAATGTCTCATCTTCCATCCAACCCGAGGGGTTTGCAGCTCCATCAGATCCAACTGGTCCATCTCTAATACAGTGGTCTTGGTAACGCAACCGTGGGAAGACGAAGAAAGTATGAATCACGTTTCCGATAGCATTAGCCGCAAAGGCTACTGTGACTAAAGTGCCCCTTTCTGCTGAAGTTACTGAACCTACTTGACGAGCACCACGTCTAGCTATTACTCGGTCGGGTTATTGGACCGTAGTTATGCCTGTTTCATCAGCATTATATACATGGTCGTTGGTATGTATGTAAACGGTCGATTATTTCTTAAAGTATAACAGTTAGCAAGAAATATTTTAGACAAAAGTTTTAGGGATGTTTAGGGTCTATTAGAATTTTAAACAAATATGTATACAGGATGAGTCAGAAAACCGTAGAGATGCAAAGTTACTTTTTTTTTTAAATAGAACACCCTGGATCTTAGAATATTTTTGGATTTTACATGAAATAGCAACTATTTTTTAATAAGTGCATTATAAGTCTAAACCTAATAGTTTCCGAGATATCGACTTTTGAAAAATGATATTTTTGAACATTGAAAGCTTCTAGCTTACCAACGGTACGTCTTAGAGTGAAACTGCTTACATGTCACTATCTTACTTTTTTATTATCTCCCCAAAAACATCAACTTCCGGTTAAATCAGAAGTACCTACTATATTTCCGGCTTTTGAGTTACATCCGGATTAACCGGAAGTTGACATTTTTAGGAAGATAACAAGAAACTAAGATAGGGACATGTAAGCCGTTTTGCTCTAAGACGTACCGTTAGAAAACTAGAAGCTGTCAAAGTTCAAAAATGTAATTTTTCAAATGTCAGTATCACGGAAACTATTGGGTTTAAACTTATAATGCGCTTATTGAAAAATAATTGTTATTTTATGTAAAATCCAAAAATATTCTAAGATATAGGGTGTTCCGTTTAAAAAAAAGTAACTTTATTTCTCTACGGTTTTCTGACTCATCCTGTATCCTCTTTTTTTTTTTAATTCTAATAGACCTTTAGAAACCCTGAAACTTTTGTCGCAGATATTTTTTGCTGTTTTACTTTAAGAAATAATCGACCGTTTCCATACATACCAACGACCTTGTATATCTTGTGGCTCAAACTTGTAGCGATCCATGACAATCATCAAATTATCATAAAATGCATCTATATTGCTTTTGTTAAAGCTATAGTCGCCCTTGAAAGGATTGTAGCTTGCGCTGCACGTACAGACAGTTCATGGTTTCTTTTCATAAACATCCGAAACCATTCTTCACCAGCCGTCTCGTTGTCATCCCAAGTTCGTGGTTGAGATAAATTATACTTGATGGTTAGTTCGTATGCCAATTTCCCTACGTCCTTCTTAGACAGGCCAAAATATATATTTGCACATCGAATTAAATACTTAGATAACTCTCGCTCTTGTTCTTCATTAAAAACACGATTGTTTGCCTTACACCCCATATCTTGATGTTCATCGTCGCCAGATGCATCTCGCTTTCTCATATATTTTAGAAGCAAACAGTGGTGCACTCCATGTTTCTCCGCCGCTTTTCGTAAAGAGTCTCCTGCTTTTACCTCCTCATAGGCTTCTTTGTAGCTCGATAAATCAACCTGCTCCCGCGAAGTCTGTCATACACGTACCCTCGGCGTCAATAAAACAAAAGAATTAAATAAATAAATTGTTTCAACCGTACCCACAAAAAATGTTTCAACTGTCCCCAAGCCCCCATTTGATACAAAACATTTTATAGTAACGGAAAAATTAAATTTACGCGGATACTAATCACGTTGTCATGTTCTAAAAGGATTATTTCAAACACACAAAATCACTTAACACTGTCACTTTAATTAAAAATGCACAAATTTTCGTTCAAAAATACTTACTTTTGCTAATAAAATCACAATGAGGCCTCCTATAAACAATCACAGTGCGCGGTGAGCGACGCAATACTGAGATTCGTGTTCGGACTCGTCATCCGCTTCGTTCGTTCCTTACACCCCTCTCCTCACCGCACACGATTTGCGAGATATTGACTCTGTTTCGACCGTCCTGTGTTTCAACCGTACCCAATAGAATAGGAGGGATGCCGTACCCAGTCTACACTGCAAAAAATGACTATAAAATTACAGTTTGGTTCCATAACATATTCACTATTTATCCTCAATATATTATGGTATTTTATTATTACAAAATTAATTATTCAAATTTCATTTGTAAAAGAAAATAATTTATATAATATTTAAATTCACAAAGTAAAATAAAATTACACATTAAAATTAAAGTTTATATTCCGAAATGTAATACTTCGCTAATTAATGTCAATTTTTACATTATATGTTATGTAAATCTGTCATGCCGCCCTGCTACAAGTTAGCTCTTGAAGGAATCGCATAACTTGTTAAGGAAAATGACGCCACAAGACGAAAGCCCAAACCGCGTGGTCATTTCTTTGTGAGTTCTGCAACGATAAGCAATCATTTTGTGTAGCTCATTATTGGTGTGATAGTTTTGTATATTACAAACAAAGTAAGAATATTATTTAATTATGTTTATGTGCAATACAGAGTTTGTTGTCCTTAAAAACGTTACAAGTCGTGTGTGAAATGATTATGTTTAAGTATAATATGGTGAACATGAAAAGTATACGCATTTTCAATTTCTTATTTGTATTTTTCTTATTCATTATTATTTGTTTCTTAAAACTTGTGACTTAGTACTTATATAGTTATATTTTTGGAGTAAAAAAATTGAATTTGCAATGCATATACTAAAAGTCCAGACCTATTAGGATACCTATAATATGTACCCCTAAGATTAATTACATACTTAATTTAGGAGTGGTTGTTACCAATTAGGCACTGTTTCTTAAGTTTTTTAAGACATTATTTCTTTTGGTAAAAATAATAACAAATAAAAATGTATTGCTATTTTTATGTTTTTAAAATGTTCTACATTTTCTAAAATACTGTTTGTCTCTGTAGGTGCCAGAGTATATTTTATAGTTTTGTTTATAATAAAATGCAAACAACTTATTAAATTTTCTAAATATGTACAGCAAAATTAGCAAGTAAAATTAAATATTATATTACTTAAATGAAATGTACTTCAAGTAACCGTCACTAAATGTTAAGTATTACATTACGCCATTTTAAGTGGTAAATATAATGAATTCAGGTACCGATAACTGAAAAACACGTATTTCAGTAATATACTCGGTAATATATAAAGTAATTTTAAAAGGGAAATTTCAGGTATACGTTAACAATAATCAAAAATAATAAATATATTGTGTAAAAATGTACTTCATATAACAGTGAATTTTACCAAAAATATATAGAAAAATAAGATCAGGATGTTTGTGTACATTTACGGTATTTTACGTGGGTCCATTTGTGACCAACGTAAAATAACTGAATTTTACCAAGTTATTTTTTGTAGTGTACCCTACTCTTTGATTTTAGTTGCACCGGTTAGCTATGGCAAATAAGTGGTCCCTAATGTTTAGTTAAGTGAAGCCGAAGAATTTAGCGGCTTAGGATAGAAACGTAACCTCAATTTTTCTCAGATTTCATGACATGTTTTGTGAATATAATGTTGACAAATATATCAAATTCCAAATCCAACAGAAGAAATAGAAGAAACGTTGAGTTCTTCTGATTCACCATATAAAGAGGATTAATATAAATGTTTTAATAAAATCAATATTACGATGTCTGCAGACAGTACAGATTTCGACTACAAATGACAATTAAACTTCCTTGTGACCGAACAGAGCGGCTGCAATTCTTGTAACATTGAAAAACATTAAAAATTGTTAATCGCAGCAAAATACAAAAAGAAAACACATAAGATCGCACATGCCTTAAAAGAAACGACAAAGAAGAAGGACCTAACTTTGCATTTACTGCAATATTTAGACGGAAAAACAACTAGACCAAAAGAATAATAATATTACGGTGAAACCAGCTAGAAAGTTGTGAAAAGTTGCCCAATATTAATTTTGAGGAAATAGAAGTTACTGCTAATGAACTTTATCCCGATCAGCAATATCTGCATGAAATCTGTAATGGGATTTCAAAAGGCAGACTTTCATTAAACTTGTCACAAAGGGAATCAGGAAAAATGTCTCATTCTCGGTGGCGGAATCCGTAATGAAAATATATGTTGAAACGTAGTTTGAAATTAAAAACTATCATGTCGACACGGTAGCAGCGACTTTTTTGTATTATTAAAAGATCGAGATATTTATAGTCCTCGCCAACTATAAGTGAGTTTATTATTTTTAATTTTTAAATTCTTGATGGAATTTATGATGGGGTTTTCAGAAATTGTAAATAACATATAATACGAGATCACAAAATTATAAATTTAAGCAGAACTTAATAAGCTAATTAAGGAAGAAAACATATTTTTTTGATTTTTAAATTACCGTAGATGTTTCAATTGGAGCTTTCATCCGAAGATACGTCTAAATAATCTTCTGTATCCTCTGCTAGATTGGTAACAAATCTATCACCACCATTGAGAAGAATTTGTCGCAATTTTCGATATTCTTCAAATTTTTAATTGTGCCCATATATATAGTTCAATGTTGTTAAAAATACAAAAATAATGGCCGTATTTTTTGGATATATTGTCAATAACATACTGTTTTTCCCATTATTTAAGACGAAGTGCTTCCAACAATTCTCTTTGGTATACGATTCTCCGAGAATTGAATTTTCTGTTTTTTGGAGGACAAATTGGGTAATTTATGAATTTGTCTAGAATGGTAAGCTGCATTATCTAGTATAATGGCACTGTGAGATATTAAGTTTGAAAATAAAGAATTGGGAAATTAAAATTTGGGTTTTACAATAAATTTAAAATAAAATTAAACCTCATTAATCAAACAAAAACCTTTTTTATTAGTCATAATTAGTATTAAATTAATTCACATATACATATGAATTCTTATAAAATTTAAAAAAAATTTCTGCAACACAAGGTAAGTCTCTAGTTTTTATTTCACTTTAATCGCGGTTTAATATTAATCTTGAAATTATATAAAAATATTTTCTTCCTATGATTAAACTCTTAATGATGATTCCTGTGTTGCTTTCATATTGTATAATTGTATTTTTCTTTCCCCTTTCAGTTTTAATAATTTAACAATGTCATTGGTCTCTTCATAATATTCTTACATCTTAATATTAACCCACTGAGGATGAAGGTTTATGCCTTCGAAACATTTATGGGCATATAATTTTATTTTATTAAATTAGTGGAGCAGACTTTGTATTTTATTCCATAAATACATATTATACTTGTTACGTTTCTAATTTAAAATGACTGAAATATGAGCGATTAAATGATCAATTACGTAAGCATGAACAGATATGCAATAATAACAATAACCACCAGCGAAATATTGAAGAGTATGACGGGGGCTGTCATGTCACGAGTCAGAAGTAGTTTCATTGTTAAATATTTTAAGTAGTGAGAAATGCCTTCGCTTTTTACATATGACGAGTATGTCGACAGACGGAGAATGTCACAAGAATGGAAGACGTGCTCAAAATCTGTATAGTCCACGATACCCGAATCGTGAAATACCAAGCTATAGAACGTTTCGTAATGTTGAACAAAAATTAAGAAGTGGTTCCTTTCCCAGTGGTAGGGCGCAAACACCAAGAAGAAAACGAGTCCGAACAGAAGACAACAATATTAACATCTTGGCCTGTGTTCAAGTCTATCCACATGTCTCAACTCGACTCCTCGGGGAAGAATTAGGTATTGGAAAAAGTACAGTTGAAAGGACACTAAAAGATTATCAATAGCACCCCTACAAAATTCATCTGGTGCAGGGCTTAACACCTGAAGATCCTGAACGCCGCCTAAATTTCATTGCTGAGATGTCAATGAAATTTGAACAAGACCGTCTTTTTTTCAACAAAATTTTATGGGGTGATGAAAGTAACAACAACGGCATAGTAAATCGCCACAATTGCCACTGCTGGTCACCTGTAAATCCTCACTGGATGAAGGGGACTAATTTTCAGGTAGTTTGGGGGGTTAACGTTTCGTGCGGTTTATTTAATGGCTATCTTATAGGTCCTTACCTTTACCAAGGGACACTAAATGGAGCACGATTTTTAAATTTTCTTCAAAACGAACTTCCCTTATTTTCTTGAAAATATCCCAATCAATGAAAGAGCCTCTATGTGGTGGCAGCAAGATGGAGCTCCCCCTCACTTTGCCAGGCAAGTTAGAAATTATTTAGATACCACATTTCCTGCGCGCTGGATTGGCCGAAATGGTGTGATCCGGTGGCCATCACGGTCACCGGATTTGCCCCTTTAGATTTTTTTCTTTGGGGATATTTTAAAGAAATTGTGTATGTAAACCAACCTAGAGATGTCGAAGATTTGCAAAACAAAATCATAGCAGCTTGTCGAACTGTTACTCCAGCTATGATTACAGCAGCGTGTACCAGAAATCTTATAAACAGATTTGAATATTGTATTAGTGAGAGTGGTAACCAATTTGAACATATTTTGAGAAGAAGTCGTAATTAGTTTTGTTTAGTTATCTTCTTATTTTCGATTGATTGTTACATAATTTAATAAAGTGTTATAAATCGCTCATATTTCAGTCATTTTAAATTAGAAACGTAACAAGTATGTATGGTTGAATTTCTCTTGAAACAAGCTTTTCGAAAAACTAACAATATACGGGTGTTCCTGAACTTTTTTTTCTATCTGGTTCCGTTTCCGCGCAATATGCTGGGAAAATCGTCGTGGGACACCCTGTATATAAACAGTAATTTTGTACAAATAACAAATCCATTTGAATATTTAAGTAAATAATAAATAAATAAATAATGACTTTATTGTTAAAAGCAGCAGGCTTCTTACAAAGGGCGAAGTTGAAGCAAGCTTCCTCACTTAACCCAAGATATAAATACAAAAATGTATCTCTTGCACTGTTTGTATAAGAAGGAAAGATATAATAACTACATAACTAAATACTATTACAGAGCAGCACAATAACACGAGATTAAGTTATCAATGAAATAAAGTTTAGTATTGATAATTGATAATTGATAAGGTGGTACATAACGAATGGCTGATACAGAGTCATCCTTATTAACAACATAGACAGCCGGACTCAAGAAAGATTAGACTAGATTAGATTATTACGCATGCTGACAGATCCGCGGTATTAACCGGCGGATGGCATTTACCTTTTATTTATTACCACCAATTATGCGAATGCAACAATTCTGGATAAGTTGGATCCGGTTACAATCTCTCTCTAGAAGACAAGGTCCATATAATGTGTCACAAAAAGTGAATTGTGATAAAACCAGACTATCACATAATGATTTCTTGAGGCTCATATTTAGCAGATGTCTTTGACTATAAATTAGTTTTAAATTTGCAACTGCCTTTTTTACACAGTTGTTAACATGCTCTGAGAACCTCAATCTAACATCAAGCATCAATCCAAAGTTTCTAGCCACATTTGAGCAGGTCAAACTTTCAATATTAATGGTGACACGAAGAAGATCTTGATATTGATCTCTACATTGGATACATCCGAAAAGAAGTATTTGGCCTTTTTTTGGATTCAACTCCAGGCAATGATTAGTTGAGGTCCCCAGTAGTAGGTCAATATCCCTTGACAATTTGTCATTTCCCTCAAGAATATTTTCCGGTCGAAATGACATATACAGTTGAGTGTCATCAGCGTAAAGATGAACTGAGGCGTGCCTAAGATCGTTAGTTAACTTGGAGGTGTATAAGGTAAAAAATAGGGGACCCAGAATAGATCCCTGCGGAACACCACATGTCACACCCATACGACTCGACTGCTGTTGACTTTAACAGTCTGTGCTCGGCCGGTGAGGTAATTCCTGATTAGCTGACAAGCATTAGGTGGAAATCCAAGGTATTCTAAGATTGCCAATAGCAGTTGATGACTTATTTAAACTATTCAGAAAAACTATGCGCCCGGTCTAAATACTGACGGTAGGTTTTAGTAGATAAAAAAATATCAGTTTTTATAGGAATCTCACTTATATCTGGCGACGACTAACCTGAAAATTTAAGAAATGTTATAGATGCAGTTATTTAAAGAATATATTGATCACTCAGAAAATCTGTTGTTGGCCACATGTGGAGAAATTGGGTCTTACAACTAAAATGTAAAGAGTCAGCAAAACTATAAAATGCAGAACGGGAGTTTAAAATTCCAGTTTTCAATTTTGACGTTGAAAATTACGTAGATTTAATTGATAGGCAGTTAAGTTAACAGCAATTAGTAAACTGCCCTAACAGTATTTATTTCTGATGATAAGCTTAGAGAAATGATTTTGGATATTCCAACGGACATTGACATTTTAAAATTTCCATATCACTTCCAAGGCGTAGAAAGATGTGTCAAATTAGTCAAGAAATCGTCAAGTGCAGTATGTGGCAGTAAAGCAAGAAATGGATTCATCAAGTAAAGAATTGCATTGAAAGGTACTGTGTCAAAATTTAAAACAAAGAACCAGTGCCTTCAAGTTTTTGATGATAATTAGTAAGTCACAAATTTACCAAGTTGTGGTGGGAGGGTGGTGTAACTCGATATGCAGCCACCTCTACGTGATGACTTCTGGGTTATTTTGCATGAGAAAGATTTTGGATGGAAACAACCGATTCGCACGGAAATAACCGAAGAGCCGCATGAAATATTCTTTTTTTTTTGAAAAATTAGCGACGAATGAGCAGCCAAAGATATCGTCATGTCAAACTCAATTCTGGCCAAAATGTTTATCATTATAAGAAGCAACCTTTTCGCATATAGGTCAATTGATTGATATTGAAAAATAACTAGGGCCTACATACATTGTTTTTTTAATTGTAACAGAACACTCTTTTGACACAAAATAAACCCTCATTTTAAAGTTTTGTGACACAAAAATAAAAGTATAAGCCGTTTTCAGGATTGACTGACAGGGCATTTAGGAGAAATAAAACAATCAAAAATATATTAGGTATAAGCCTTTTTTATTTCATCCCGCGGGGACTTTGATTTAGAAAATAAGCAAATCTCTTATTTGAGGAGAATCATGTACAGGGTGTCCTATTTTCGACACTTTTATAGGGTATCTCCGTAATTGTTAGTGCTATTAAAAAAGTAATATAGGTGTCATGTGCTCTTCTTGGGTCAAACTTAAAACGGTAAAATCAAAATTTGAAAATGTTCGCTCGCTTAAGAGATACGGGGGAAAATAAAAAAATTGACAATTTCAAAATTACCCTATTTTTTCTTAGTTAAGAGAGATACAGAAAAATGTTTTATACAAAAGTTTCTTTATAATAATTGCTGAATAATCTGCCGTTTTCAGAATAAGTATACGGGGTCAGGTAAGAAGGTTATCAGAACTAACCTATTTTTTTTTAATGGAACAGCCTGTATATTTGAATTTAAAAAGATAGCATTTTGAATTCTCTTTTCAAATATATAACACACCATGGATGATTTTGGTTTCCTAGGCGATTTATTCAAACTTTATTACTTTAAACCACAGTTAAGTAGGCCATGAAACAAAAGCTAATATATCCGAGAAACAACTATGTTGACATTCTAGTTGTTATTAACATTTAACGTCAATTTGGAAAGTGGAAAAAACGAAGAAATGGCGCAAAATTTATATTTTGTTCGCTATCCGGAAAGACGGCAACCACTTAAGGACATATTCCGACGACTGGAACATAATTTAAAAACATACGACTCTTTTACGATGGCGAGATCAAAAACTTATAATAAAGAAAACAAGGAAAATGAAGAAATAAGCGTGTTAGGATTTGTCAAGGCCAATAATCAGGCGCGTTTAGCACTTTTAGTGGGTATTGAATGAGACTGAGCTGTGAGATTCGGCTATGCAACGCTCATGATGCAGTCGGGGAAAAAAGCAAGATACTAAAATATGACCAAATGCATAGTGTATTTACTACTTATGGATCGATTGTTTTATCGTCTTGAATTTGAGATTTGCGGATGTTAGATTGTGAAAGGTTAATAGAGAATCTCGTCTTGGTGAGGTTTTTACGCACACATCCTAATCTTATTCTCTAAAATCACCTTGTAATTTTAGGAACAAAAATCTACGTCTGTTAGAAACGTAGGAACTGAAACTGGAATTACAAAATCTAAGTCGCAAAGAATTTTGACGTCCAATAAATATTTATGTTGTTAAAATTACCCAATATTTGCATCCTGGTGATGATGTGAGACGATTAGAATTTTGTCACTGGTTTTTAAATAAATCTAACGAGGATCGTTCTGTTCACCAGAATTACAAGTTGCGGTATTCATAACCGACATAATGAAAGACATTGGAACTCCACAAATCCCCACATGGTACGACCTGTTCGCCAACAAGGTCGATTTGGGGTAAATATAAGTTGTTTTTTGTTTCAAAATAACCTGGTGTTTCGCTTTTTTGAAGAAAATTTAAATGCGGATAGACATCTGGGCATACTCCAATCAAACATTTTCGATATCCTTGATGATGTTCCTTTAAATGAAGTAATAGAGATTTACTTTCAACAAGATGGTGCCCCTACCCATAACGCTCTTCGAATAAGAGAGTATTTAAATGCTCACTTTAGAAACCATTGGATAGGAACCCATGGATCTATAAGGTGGCCACCACGATCTCCGGATCCAACACCTCTAGTTTTCTTACTTTGGGAAGTGTCGGAGAATAAAATTTATAAAGAAGTCATTTTAACCCGAGAACAACTTGATCAAAGAATTCATGAGGCCTTTGCAGAAATAAAACCATTACACATTATGGATGCCTTAAAATCCGTTCGAAAAACATGCTAAGAGTGCATTGAAAACAACGGAGGAGTTTTGGAACATTTGCGATGATTCCCGTTATTTTTTACCTTAATCTGAATATTTTTATTTTGTTTCAAAGTATTAAAGTTTAAATAAATCGCCTAGAAAACCAATATCATCCATGGTGTGTTATATATTTGAAAAGAGAATTTAAGATGCTATCTTTTTAGATTAAAATATAGAGAGTGTTCCATTTAAAAAAATAAGGTAAGGTCCGATAACTTTTTTCTCTGGGCCCGTATACTTATTCTGAAAACGGCAGATTGTTCAGCAATCATTAAAAAGAAACTTTTGTATAAAACATTTTTCTGTATCTCTGTTAACTAAGAGAGTATAGGTTTATTTTAAAATTGTCAATTTTTTGATTTTCCCCCGTATCTCTTAAGCGAGCGAACATTTTCAAATTTTGATTTTACCATTTTAAGTTTGACCCAAGAAGAGCACATGACTCCTATATTACTTTTTTGATAGCACTAACAGTAACGGAGATACCCTATAAAAGTGTCGAAAATGGGACACCCTGTACATATATTATTATTTAATGCTTATTGTAAGAGACAAGGTGGTTATTTATGAAATATAGATATTTGTTAAGTTAAACTTCTTATTATTTAAAATTACCATAAATATAGAGGTTAAGGTTCGGCCCATGCGTTTTTATTTTCTCCATTTTTATTGAAAGAAAATGAGCACATGCATTATTTGATGAAATATGACGAGGCAAAAATACGAGCCAACCGACCAAGAAAATAATCACTAAAATATTTTATAGCCAGCATAAATTATATTTTATATTTGCCTTTAACAGAGAAGCTTGGAGGAAAGAATATAAAATTATTACAGAAAACAACGCATATCCAGCAAACCATAAGATTTATGTGCGCAAAAAAATATCATCATGAGCAGCATTTCTGAAACGTGAGACTACATCTAGGAATAAAAAAAGAAAAAACTCAGTTGTGATTAATATGGTACTAAATATTAATATATATAGAAATTCATATATTTTATATTTACAAGCAGGACTTTTTAATGCGGTAAAGTCGGGGGAGATGGCCATAGGGGACAGAGAGCCAACGGTTAAAAATTAATTAAACTTCGGTTAGATGGTGCTGCGTGTAATGTCGAACGAGAAGGGCTAAGAGCTGAACATGTCTATTATAATTTAACCATCTTCTAAGGGATATTCAAACACCTAGAGAATAAAAACATAATTATACTTTTTTTATATGTTGTGTATAGTATGTGATACTGTGAACGTATGTGTAAAAGTATATTGCTGGTTTCTACAAATTAGGTGAGTACAATCTTTATGAAAGCATCCTAACTCCTTAGGGCCCGTTTCAAGTCGGCAGCCGGTTTTGTTTGACACGTTGGCCATCTCTTCCTAGCATTTGGGAAACATGACCCCTAATCGGTAGGAATAGATGGACATTTATTTTTAAAATCAATTTACTAATTTGACTACGTTTCAAATTTGTTGCAGAAAACGGCAAACGGAGTATAAAAGGAGAAACTCAAATCATGGAAATTATACTGAAGAGAATCTGATGCGAGCAATTGAAACTGTCCAAAATGGCTCTTCTGATAATAATATTTATATATAATTTTGCTGAAAGGCTTTTTTCTGACACCAGTTTATATCTTCAAAGGCGAGAATTTAAAGACCAAGTGGACTGATTGAATGCCCGCCGGTTCAGATATCGTGATGTCTCAAATCAGCCGACTTAACTGCACCAATAATTCTAAATTGTTTAACGAGTGAAAATTGCTCTTCGTTCATAAACACTTTGCGAGAATTGCGGTAAGACCGCGTTTAAAAACAATCAGCATAAGTAAATATTGGCCAACCATTTTATCATTAGAAAGTACTATATATTAACTTACCTGTTAGCACAATAGGGGAATTCGTACATTGTAAATTTGAATTGTCTTTATTTTAGCTCCGCAAACATTTAGAGGAATTATTCTGGAATGGAACCAGAAACCATACCATATTTAATGGCTGTTCCTAAACTTAATTAAAATAAGTTATTTGTTAATATATATAACCAGTGATAAAATATATCGGTATGGATAGATACTAAATTTATTTTACAGCCACAATCTCAATCTAAATGTATATGCTCAACGGGACGAAATGGCTGGTTAAATGAGATTAAACTTTAACATCAAAGGTTGAGATTTGCATTTATGCCTTCACAAGGAGATAAGTTTAATACCTGAAAAGCTGATGTTTTATAGATCAGTGAGTTTAAAGCAGTAGCGGAACAGGACATAAGTTACAGTCAATATGTAAGGCATTACAAGATATTTAACAAAATGACTGCAGCTAGTCCTATACTCTTTTATTCGAAGTGTTTGTGCTTGTTGTGCGAGCATAAAGATATTTTTCAATTAACAACCATTTAATGCCTGAAGTAATGCCCTCTGAGCTATGAATAACTTAATAAGGTAGAGACTTTTTAGTATCTAGCTACTAAAAGTATCTAGATAATTAACTAAGGTATTTTTGTATTTATTCCGCAAGAAACTATAACCCCGTAACTTTGAAAAAGTAGATATCTTGTATCTAGTTACTTTTGCACTTAAAAAGTAACTAGTTACTTTGACAGTAACTAAGACACTTTCTAAGTAAAGTAACTGTGTCACTTTTAAAGTAACTAATGAACCAAAAATGCACATGTGCCGTTTTTTGGTTCTTTATAAAAGGTTCTTGTTTACTTTGGTTTGTTGCTTTATTTATCTTTATTTAATAAGTTTAGCTTAACAGTTGCTTAATAAAGTGGGATGTTAGGTTCTTTGTTTTCTATTCCTTTTTTTTTTAAAGATAAACGTGTTTTGGCCCTCAATTGTCATTATTTATTTCACTCACAACGCTTCAACTGGTAAACATTTCCAGTCGTCTTCAGGTGGATATTAACATTAATGTCAATTTTTTCAAAAAAAGCGTCAAAAAACATTTTTATTTTATTAATAGTACAATTCCAAAAATTTGAAAAATGAATTCCTTCCTCAGTACTGCTGTTCTTCGCGGTTGAGGAGGATTGAACAGAAACAGCAGCATGTCCAGTTGATGTTGAAGCATCATCGACTGATGTCGTTTGTACTGTAAGCAATTTTCGAGCGATAGAATTTTTATGTTCCAAGGAATCCACGATGTACCCTTCTGCAACGGTTAAGGATTTCCATCCCCCATGCTGCTTAATTGTCATCAAATTTGCTCCAGCATCGGCAACTAAGCTCGAAGAGGAACGGCGAAAGCAATGTCCCGTATAGAGTGTTGAATTTGGAAGTTGCAGAAATCTTGCTATAGCAGCAGGAAATTTTCCGAACGTATTAATTCCGACCGGATTTCTGGTACATTTACCTTTTACATATTTTAAGAACAGCCGCCGATGTACGACATCTGATGGACGAAGATCAGTATATTTTCGATAAAAATCCAAATAAAATTTTTCAACGATAGTAAAATTTCGTGGTACCTTGGTTTTGGTATCTGATATTTTAATAACTAATGAAGTCTTCATATCTTCCACGTTGTCAAGAGTCAACTGACAAAGCTCCTCCCTACGTCAGGCACCAAATACTCCTACAATCGTAGCTACTTTTCTACAGAAGGTACTCATCATCCGGTGCGCACTTCAAAAACTGTTCAATTTGGTCACTATTAAAAATTCTTGATTTTTTGGCCTGGTAACCCTCTCCTTGCCGCTTCAAGTAGGCAATTAGTTTAAAATGTTTGCTGATATTTAGGTCGTTATTTACACGTAGCATAGCTTTGATCATTGAATAATGGGACCAAAGAGAAGATGACTTCCATACCTTTGCCTTTTCCTCAAAATAGGCCAGGAATATGTTTTCGGAATACTTTACAAAAACGCCTTTGTGTTCACACCATTTTATAAATTTATTATGAGAAATCTCATATTGAATTCTTAATTTTCGTGGCAGTAAATCCAAGGTAGCTCTGTTAGCAACTTCTTCTATGTCTTTAAGTGGATCGATTTCTTGTATTTCTTGCATTTTTGGCAAATCACAACAGCCAGCGCTAGCGTTTTAATAAAACTGACAGGACCTTTCAAACTTTCAATTTTTCTGTAAACAAATCAGCCAACGATGATGGTTGCTAGGTTTTATTGACAAATATGAACTAATTTAATATAAATATACGATGGATGCTATTAGAAACTGCCTGGATGAAAGAGATTCTAAACATTTATTTTTAGTTATTTATACTTATGCTTTTTATTGCCGTTCGTAGAAAAAATATTGTATAATATTTGTGTTAAAAGTATTTTTAAGGCACTCATGTGGTTTCCACATGCGTGCCTTGATAATGTGCTTTTAACACTTATATCATAATAACTATTAAAATCGAAATCGTATTCGAGCCTAAGTATTTTATTTATTTCGTTTCCTTATTGTCACTAAACTGTCACATTGACAATTGGTAGCTGATTTTCGAGGCATTTTTTTATTGCTTTTTTGAGGCAGCTTCTTTGTGTGATATTATAGTTAGTGTGAAAATAAGAAAATTATGGATCACGATTATTGTATTCCCAGTAACTGTAGAAGAAGACACGGAGTAAAGATGAACAATTTTAAACCCCTTAACTTATTTTCCATTTTTTAAAGTTAATTTTGTTGGTTAACAGACCTCGCCGCATTTTAATTAATTTAAAAAAATTAATTAAATCCGGTCCTAAATCAACATAAACTCAGACTAAAAATAAAAGTGACTTCAAGCTGATATATGCCATAAAAGTATTACCTCAACTAACTTCTTTCCAGGGTTGAAAGGAATTAAATCAATTGATTTAAATCATTTGATTTTTTCAATTTCAATCATGATTAAAATCAAAATTTCTGATAAGTTACAATTAAGAGAAAATAAAAACTTTCAGTTTTAATTGATGGTTTATTATGTCAAAAACATAAAACCACTGTCCCTAAATAGTTTTTATTTTAGTTAATTGTAGTGCCTGTACAAAAAAGACTAATTTTGCAGTTTTTTCCGTTCCTAATCGATTTTTGAGTTTAGAATGGACTAAACCAAATGTTGAGAAAATTCTCTCGACTGATGCGGAAGAAGCAGCAGCACAAAGTAATTGTCTAATTATTCAGAACTCTCTTTGAATAATGAGTATATTTTGTTACGACTTCCACCAATCTGTGGGTTTTACATTCTGAAGAATATCATCATGAAACATAATATCAGTGAAAGGTTCCGATCTGGCAAGAAACTTGACTATGAGTGGTAGTAAGCCACTATTTGGATCTAATTCTTTAACTGCTTTTAAAGCAACATTTTTTTCACTCTCTGTTAGTGTTTGCTGAGGTTTTGTTAAGTCAAGGAGATATGCCAATAAATGATATGGGGTTATACACTGTTCATAACGCCTCTTAAATTTTTGCAGTTGATTTAAAGTTATGTCAGTTTTGTCAAAATGAGTTTCTAATATTTTAAATTCTTCCACAAATCTTAAAGACTGGCACTGTTTCTTTGTAGCCTATCTATTGCGATAGAGATACGCTTAAGTATTGTTAGGTAATCTTCGACTTATCTTTCTAAGTGAATGTTGGAAATTTTTCCTCTTATAATATTATCATTTTCATTTTTGTTCTCTTCAGCAATTTTGAAAAGTATGGGCCATGACTTAACGAAACTTTTTAAACAGTCGGCAAGCGAATTCCATCTGACATCATTTGGCAAAACTAGTTTTTTGCCTTCTTCTTTGGCATATGCTGCAGAGGCAAAATGGTTGCTACGGAAGTATTTGGCACTGAAAACAACATGTTCCTTAATATCAGCGATTTCCAAATCCTTAAATAGTAAATTTAAAATATGTGCAGCACAACCATACGTAATAAGGTTCAATTCAGTAGATCTTTTTACTTGATTTCTCATTGCAGCCATATTAACTGCATTATTTGTGACAAAACTACATACTGTACAGTCATATTCGGTTTTAAGCTTGTTAATGAGTGCTGTTGTAATTTTTGATATAATTTTTGTTAAATATGCAGAAGTATGTGGATTCCCAGAAGTATCTAGAGTATCTACTAAGACGTAAATCCATATTCTGTTGTAACCGTTGCACTGATTGTCGGTTCGTTATGTACATTTGACTATCCGTCAAGTGACAGACATTCTTCATTATAAATTATATTAAGCAATTTATTAGAAACATCATATTGAGAGGGTGGTATGTATCCAGGCCGTAAAAGAGCGATAGCTTTTTTCACTTCCGGTTGCTCCATACAGTTAAAAGTGCTGTTTGTAGCGTAGAGGGCTCTGGCAATCTGTTTGTCAATTTCCTCTTCCTAGTAGATTTGCTAGTGCGTATGACAAAAAATGACAAAGATCCAGAATTAGAACTTGCTGACCTTGTTTCTGATTCTGACACTACTTTCCTTTTCTTTCAATCTGGAGTGGAAAGACTGGAAAGTGACTCTAAAGTTTGTTGTGAAGTACATGGTTCCTGTGACTCCTGTGAGTTTAGTGGCGCATTCAAGCCAAAAGTACCCTCAACCTAAAAAAAAGACAATATCTAAATTTAAAGTTAAAGCGAAAATTTAGCAAATTATTAAAAATTCGTTTCTGGCTTCTGAGATACTTGTAGGGTATTGAATTTGAAACTTTATTTTTTTGTGTAAAATTCTGAGCAACTTCGTCAAGCGGCTAAGGGGCCTAACCTAACAGACTTCATAACCTGTAGTGACCTATACTTGTACTAATGCACAAATTAGCAAATTTCTCGAAAACGGTCATATCTCATATCTAGCGTTGTTGAGAAAGTGTACCTTTTTCTCCCCAGAAAATGTGTAAGAATAAGGTTTATAGATAAAAAGTCTCAGAAGTTCTCTGTCAATAAAGTTAGGGCAAATTAAACTGAATAAATGATAGCTGCACAAACATTAATACTAAATTATGATTTCTCACCTTAAGAACCCCCGGTTATCAAGTTTTGTGCGAAAAAATTAGGGAAATTCCCCCCCCCCCCTTGGATCTCAGAATTCATAAATTTTGCCAGTATAGTAGAAAAATATTACACCCAAAAGTAAAAATCAAGTGTAATTTCCCTCCTCCAAGAAAGAGGTCTCTGGATCCGCAACCGTTGTTACACTATTTGCAGATTTTTCGATAACCTTTAAAAATTTACCGCAGAAATCAAGCGTCGCGCTGCTTATTAGACGGCCGATTATCAAATACTGTGAGTTAGGGTGGACGCATCTTTATATAAACAGTGGAGGGGTTTCTTGTTTTGACAGGAATTTGCAGCTCTGAGCGTTTTTCGACAGGAACTATCTTCATTAAAATTTGAAGAACGGTGGAAATAAAATCAAAAACGTGTTGAAAATAGTAACTTATTTATAGGAAAAAATGGATAAAAATAAAAATAGAAAAAATAAAAAAAATCGCGATTTTTGATATTTTTTAAAAAAATCATGATTTTTTTTAACCCTAGTTCTTTCTAAACTGAAAAATACTATAGGCGCTTTTGGTGCTAAAGCATTTTAATCTCTCCATCGTACCTAATTAAAAAAAGATAAAATAATATTTAAGAAGGCTTTTGTTCACTCTCTAAAAAGCTGAAAAGTACATACCTACATAAATTTCATAAATTATGTTACAAGTGCTTAAACCATTTTAGAAGATCTTAAAGCACTTTAACAAAGTACAAAGTGCTTCAGTTATTTTAAAAAAACTGAAAAACTAACAAAGCTCATAGCAAGTTACGGAGCACTTATACTATTTATATGAATAAAGTGGGTTTGATGCTCTCTCGTTGACATTGAACATCTGCAAAAAAGTATAGTCCACACCAGCTGCAATAAAATCAGAACTGTAAACTGGGCCGGCCTTAATAAAATAACAGGTAATAAGATAGTTATAGTAGGAGAAAGTACCCTAATATGAGATAGCTTCTTAATATGAGATATCATATTACCTTGAAAAATATAAGGCGCCATCTAGACATATCCAGCGCAAAAGTTAAGTATTGACGCAAACCCTTTACTACAATGCAGAATTTCTTACCCGTTTATACTTGCAGCAATAAATTATTCTTTTGCAGGAACTACTGAACGGTATGTAAAGGATACAAGAAATGCAGAAGAACTTGCATGTGTTAATTTAAAAAATAGTCCTTACTTGCAGTGGAGTCTTTATTTTTAAAATGGAAATACCTTTCTAATAATAGAAAAAATATTCGGAAAGCCCCAACACGTACCATTTTTCAATAGCTTAATAAGACCATTTTACATTAGCAGGTAGTCAATTTAATTAGGGGACGGTTAAAATGGATGCATTTTATAACAGAAAAATTACCTGAACTGTATTATTTACAATATTAGACATAAAATCAACATTAAACATTAGTATTCTGTTCAGTTTCGAAGTGAGTGGTTCTCTGTGTATAGATAAAAAGTGTTTTTAAGAAAGAAAATGTCGAGTCAATCGCGCCGTAGTTGCAAAATTTCTCCTGACAGATTTTGTTACATTTGTGGAGCATTTATGGTGAAATCACAAGCCAGGCCATTTTCTGAAAATGTAAAAAAAGCATACCTTAAATATTTTGGTGTTTTAATTGGAGATCAAGACAAGCAGTGGGCTCCCCATGTGTGTTGTGTTAGTTGCAGCGTGTCATTGGTGGAGTGGATGAATGGGAAGAGGAAAAGCATGCCTTTTGCAGTTCCAATGGTATGGCGAGAACCCACTAATCATGTTGACGATTGCTACTTTTGCCTGACAAAGACGGAAGGTTATTCCAAAAAGGGAAAGCACAAGATTGACTATCCAAATTTGCCGTCTGCCATGCCAAATTAAAGGAAGGCATTTTTATTGGGCCACAAATCAGAAAATTGCTGGACGATGTCAACTTTACAGAGAAGCTTACCAGGCAGGAACTCAGAGCATGGAACTCATTTGTTAGTATAGTAAGGGGATTTTTGGGCAACAATATGGATGCAAACTATCAACAGTTAGTCGATGAACTTTTAGATTCCTACAAATCGCTTGGTGGCCGAATGTCATTAAAAATTCACTTCCTTCATTCCCATCTCTCATTTTTTCCTGAAAATTTGGGAGCTGTCAGTGACGAGCAGGGTGAAAGGTTTCACCAGGATATCAGGACAATGGAAATTCGCTATCAAGGACGATGGGATCCAGCCATGATGGGTGATTACTGTTGGTTTTTAAAAAGAGAAGATATGACCCCTCATAAAAGGAAAAGATAAAATTTAATTAGTGTGTTTAGTTAATATTTGTAATGTTTGTGTTTTTCTTAGATGTAAGGTATGTTTAGTAGGTGAAACAGTATAAATAAAGTCGATATACACAGTTAGAAAATTCTAAAATTATTTTTTCAATAGATCTTAAATATTGTAACATTTAATGTGGTACTATAATTGTATAAATGTAACAAGAAAACGTTACGTGTTACAACATTTTTTTTTTCATTTTCGTATTTGGATAGGTCCATTCTACCACAATATGCCATTTAGCTTTGTGTTACAACAAAAAAAAAATTTTTTGTTGACCTGTGATGTACTGTTTCAGAAACATAAAATGAAATATTACTTTTATGGGACATTTTTGAGTTTCTGAAAGATTTTATCAATATATCATTAATGTTGAAATACTTATGGATTATTTAAAATATTTCGAAGAAACTAATATGAAATATTTTTGAAACATGATTGTACTATGTGGGTCTTGCACTATCTAGTATTCTGGAACTTTTTTACATAAGTAGAACAAAAGTTTCTGTATAGTCAAGTGGTCACAGCTTCTTGCCTTGTGACAGAGATATCGCACTCAACCAAAGGCAAAAAAAGTTACTTTTCAGTAGGTATGTTGAGCTTATAGCCAGTGCACACCCTTCGAAACCATGTCTTGTAAAGTTAATGCAACAAACAGATTTTTTGAATACCACTGTACTTGAGAAGAGAACTGTCCGACCAAAAGAATTTAAAGTTACAGAGGCACTGTATATTTAAGAAATATGATCCAAAATGTGTATGTATGTATGGAAATGACATTATATTATTTTGCCATGGAGAAGTTTTACAATAAGGAAAACAATAATTGAGGACTTGCCAGTATTGTACACAACGTCAATTCCTGTTGAGACTACAAAAAAGTAAACTTAGTTGACTTAGATGTGCAAGTATATTGAAAACCAGGAGGAAAAACTGTTTTTTATCTTAAGACAAGTAAAAAAAGCCTGGAATAAAGTTTATTTAACGGGATATTAATTTTTAATTACAAATTACCTTTGTTTGTATTTGTATATATGTATATTAGTAGTATTAGTATTTTAATGTATTATTTTAAAAATATGCATCTATGGTTAGTTAGTAAAACGTTGTAAAAGAACCACTTACAACGTTTTTCCAGAATAATTTATCTTTATTGCGTAATAAGATTCGAATACGTGTTTAATTTATGGTCCTCTGAGCTATTTTAATAGTAAAGTTTAATATATTAATACACAGAGGTCCAATAAACTGGCAATGATAACAAAAAACAAGAAATCCTGTTTCTTGAAAAAAAAACTTACTTTGTCATTTGCAACGTTTTTCCAGAAAGGTCTTCAATTGTTCGATGGGCCAATTTGTCCTTGCAAGCAAATAAGTGTTTACCCACAAAAAATATAGCTATATTTTCTGTGGCTTAACTATTCTCCCAGTGATGATGAGTAATGTGGTTTAAGGTGGATGCGCTGGAACAGGAAATTTTGCCTTATGGAATGAAAACGATTTTCAGCTTTTGTGGATAGTTCTTATAATTATTGGTATCAGAATCAACAGCCTACGTTTGGGCACATGGTCTGAGTCATCTTCAGGGCCAGATAATACTCTGCAGTCTAAAAAAAAAATTAAACATAAGGAATTCCTTGTGTTTTATTTTTTATTTGTTTTATTTATTTATTTTTTGTGACTAGCTATGAAGATAACTCAGACCGTGTGCCCAAACGTAGGCTGTTTATTTTGACATAAATTAAGACTGTCAAAAGAGCTGAAAATGTTTTTTATAGTGGCCGAAATACACAAACTCAATATTGCCTTATAATCTTATAATTTTATATGTTATAGTCGTAGAATCGCAATAAACCATAGACGTGACAATAACAGGTACCTAGTCTTAAATTACTCACGTACCTACCTTAATAATAATATCATAGTAAAATATTTCCAACTTACTTAGTTTAGTTTTCAGCGTGTTTTCGAACGCTTGTGCTATTATAAACATGGCGAATAATTATTATTCCCCGGTGTTTTGTAAGGGTGTACTAAACGTAAAAGCGAAGACAAATGTACATGACGCACCTGTACACCAAAGGCCCTCTAGTACTGTTCGAAAACTAGTATCAGCATCTTCGTAGTACAAACTTATAGGTTTCAAGAAGGCAACGTCTAATTGTTGTAGTCAGTAGCGGCGTTAGGGTAAGGCGCGGTTGGGCGACCGCCCAGGGCGCCAGACATACATTTTTGTCCGCTCATCCAGTTGCATACTGTGACGTGTTGCATTCTCGGCCAGCGGCCAGCTCACCGTTAAAAATCTTAAATTCCCTATCTATAGTCCACTCAACTGGTGCTGAAAAAGGCATAAAACTTAAAATTAAACGTATCTTAATGAATGAGGGCTCATTTGCTGATATCATTCATGCATGACGCTTTAATCACTTTAGCTATTACAACGGAAAAAACTGAAGTTCAAGTCTCTCATTCTAGCCGAACAGTTAAAATATTTCAGCCTCATAGTTTCATTGGTTATTTGGTATGAAATACTTTTTCAGATTAATGTCATTAGCAAACTTCTGCAATCAATAGACATGGATCTCGGTAAATGAACAGAAATGTTTAAAAAAATGCTACGCTTTCTTGGAAGAGTATAGAAAGACGGGCTTTAAAAGTGCCATTTTAACAGCGAAGGAGTTGGCTGAAGAACTTAAAATTGACCTGTATTTAAAACCACAACAAGAATTCGACCCGTTAAATGCCAAGCTGGTAAAGCTGCCCGCGATGAGCCTATTACTTCTCCAGAAAATAAATTGAAAAAGTTGAATTTTTCATATGTCTATTGGACCTACCTTAATTTCACTCTAACCTGAACAGCTAAATGAGTACTCCAAATACTGGTATTTTTTGTATAATATAAAAAAAAATTCAGAAAAACCAGACCTTCTCGAACTCTGTGGTGATCTCCAAATAAAATTAACTGTAGGCTCGAAATCAGATACTTATAGATGTATAATGAACTCAGAAGCCTAAAATCGTTTTTGCTTGATTAAGGTGGTGTTGTTACTCCTGTATAGTATATATTTTATATTTTATTAAATCGCAACATACAAGAACTGTATCCAAATGTATGTATCGCATTGCGAATATATATTGATCACTATACCTATAACGGTTGCTAGTGCGAAAAGAGGTTTTTTAAACAAAAATGAAATTGCGGAAAACAGACTTTGTTGTCGATAGAAGGGCCAAAAAAGTAATATTCCATTTATTTTTTTTTTAATAAATTGTTATTATTTCATTTTTTACTTTTTTACACATGGGTTTGGATGGCGAAATGATGACCCCAGAAATAAAAATCCAATGGATTCAGATCCGGCGAACGGGGTGGCCATGGGCGAGGTCCTCCTCTACCTATCCAACGAGCAGGATATTGTTGATCTAAATAGTTTTTAACACGTACTGCATAGTGAGGGGGAGCGCCGTCATGCATGAACCACAATAAAGTTCTCGTTCTTAATGGCACTGCTTCCATCAATTTTGGCATATCATCTCTAAGGAAGTTGTTATAGACATCACCAGTAAGTCGATTTGGAAAAAAATACGGTCCAACTAAGCTATCTCCAATAATCCCTGCCCAAATATTAAAAGAAAATGTATACTGGTGATGTCCTTCGATGATAGCATGAGGATTATCTTCCGCCCAAATATGGTTGTGTGAAAATTTATGATGCCTTGTCTGAAAAAATTCGCTTCACCTGCAAATAGTATGTTGGCCGAAAAATATGGGACCCTTAAAAAATTGTCTTGAAACCAGTTACAAAAACTAACTCGAGCTCTATGCAACAAAGCTTGCACTGTTTGTACGTGATAAGGATAAAGTAAATAGTCCTTTAAGATACTCCATACTGTTTTGTAACTCACATTCAACTCGTTCCCGATTCTCCTCGTACTAGTGCCTGGAGATTCTTCCACCATGTTTAAGACCTCTTCCTCAAGTTGTACGGTTCTAACTGTAAGTGGTAGGCCGCCTATTTTGCTTTTTGCAAAGCTACCTGTTTCCTCTAACTTGAGGTGCAATCTTGTAAATGTTTCCGAACACGGTACACGTCTATTAGGAAAACGTTCTGCAAATAAACGTCTCGCCTCTACCGCATTTCTATTTGCCAAACCGTACAGAAAATGAATTTCAGCCATTTCTTGATTGGTAAACTCAGCCATTATGAAAAGTATGTAATGTAGTACAAATAAATTCAAAAACAATTCAAAAGGATATTATTTGAAAGATGTTAAACGGAAGACAAATGTTACGGAGAAAACAAATGTGGTTGCCATAGAACGAAGCAAAGCCTACTCGTATCATTTGACGCAACATAATGATAAAAACACGAAAAATAACTAAAAAATTAAGGTACTCTTTTAACCAGATCCCCGCCAATGAAATAATTGTAAAATTTAAAATTGATCTAAAGTAAAGTGCTTAACAAATATCATTAGAATATCGTTTGGCATTAATTAATAAAATAAAAAAAAAAATAATATTTTTTTAACACCCTGTATTTCGCAAACGAAGCGACATGCGAAAAACTTTTATACCACATTTTCGTCTTAGAATAAGGTGAGGATTCACCTCCTTTATTCATTTTTTCAGAGAGGTTAGGAAACACCCTGTATACTTTGACAGGGTACTTATTTATTTATATATTATTTTATTCATTGTATTCATTAAATTTTGACTGCATATTTTTGACATAATATGGAGCATACAAATTTCGTTCTTTCGCCGTACATTGCAAAATGTCTGGCGCCACTTTTGTATTATCTTATGTCATTTTTGGTCATCATTATTTATATAAAAATAATCTTTACATATTTTTTAAATTGCAAAATTTTAAATTTTACGAATTCTTACTTTTGCAATATCCAAAATGAAATTCTAAAATACGGAAATAATAAAAGACTGAAATAAGCTTCTTAAGAGTGATTTAACCGAACTGCCTAATGTAAGTGAAAGTGTACAAAATTAACGGCGATATTAAAGTGAATTTATAATTACTATACTTTAAAATCTTTAGGCGCTTAATCAACAATACATATGAAGGAAATACGTAATTATTTTTTTTTATAATTAAAGGGATGACCATCACATCATTAGCTAAAAAGAATTTTAGTAATTAATCAATAATCTTACTAATTAAAAAAAAACATAAATTTCTTATAATATTTCCATTCTTCTGTTTGAAACTCATACTTAATTTTTGCCAAGTTCTTTAATAATTGGTTTAGGAAAGTTTTAGTTATGTATATCTCAAAAATGCAAAAGGTCGACTAACATTCTCTATCGAAAATGGGTTACCTATAATTTTTAATTAGTATATTCAATATTATATTTATTATGTGTATACAGGGTGTTTCAATAAAAACTCCCAGGTCAATTATTTCGAAAACTATAAGTGACATGTAAATTCTGTAAACGCCAGTTTTTAGCCTCTATGATTGGCTTCACAACTGTGTAAAAAACATGTTTAAATAAGATAAGATGTAAGTGGCGCCATGGTGCAAAGAATTTTTTCGGTGACAGGAACTTTTAAATGTTGTGGTTCTTAAAGATAATTAATTTTTGATCAAATTATGTCTCATAAAATTTTTTGAAAAATCCAACATGAACGGAGATATTTGGGCTTAAGTTTTTTCTTAAAATAATTTTAACGAGTATTTTAATTATAAATATTTTTAATATCCTTTAGCAGATTTTAATTTAATTTTGGTAATGATATTTTTAGTGATAAAGCGCTCGTGTAGCGCTAAATTATTACGTCCAGTGACGTCTCAGGGGACGCCTTAACAAATAATATTGGCAAAAAATAAGACGCCACTGAGTTTTTGGTAATTTTTATATTTTTCTATGATTAAGCAACTAAAAATATCCTTTTATTGTCTGTTAAATTGTTTTCATATCTTGCTTCGTTTTCGAGAAATAAAAATGCATATGCAAACAAAAATCATTAAATAATTAACATTATTAACACTCAGTGTCAGTGTCAGAATTTGCAATTTCTACATTTTTAAAATAAAAATAAAATACAACGGGAGTCAATAAATAATCAGTGGAATCTTATTTTTTGGCAATATTATTTGTTAAGGCGTCCCCTGAGACGTCACTGGACGTAATAATTTAGCGCTACACGAGCGTTTTATCACTAAAATTATCATTACCAAAATTAAATTAAAATCTTCTATAACGGATATTAAAAATATTTATAATTAAAATACTCGTTAAAATTATTTTAATAAAAAACTTAACCCCAAATATCTCCGCTCATGTTGGATTTATCAAAAATTTTTATAAGACATAGTTTGATCAAAAATTAATTATCTTTAAGAACCACAACATGTAAACGTTTCTGTCGTCGAAAAAATTCTTTGCACCATGGCGCCACCTACATCTTGTATTATTTAAACACATCTTTTACACAGTTGTGAAGCCAGTCATAGAGGCTAAAAACTGGCGTTTACAGAATTTACATGTCACTTATAGTTTTCGAAATAATTGGCCTGGGAGTTTTTATTGAAACACATTATATAAAATACACAATTTCTAACCTTGCTTAAACGTACATGTAATTAAGAGTCTACATTAAACTCACAATAAAACTACACTGAAACACAATGTCGGTAGACATTTTTTATTCAGGTTAACATCTATGTGATGTTCCATTTAAAAAAGATAGTTTTTGATGCTTTTGCGAATGGGTGAATAGATATAATAACGAAATTTATTGATAATAAATTTAAATATGTATAAATAAGCCTGGTAAAGCCTAGTTTTCATTTTCCCCTCTAATTTGATAGTATAAATATTTTCTTGTTTGGAGGATTTTTATTCCAAAAGACATTTTACATACATATTAAATCACAAATAAGACGAGTAAAATTTTGAAAATAGGAAATTTTGCGACTCTAATAAACAAAAGTTTCTAAAAAAAAATAGCAGCTAAAACACAATATATGCGTTTCAAGCGCCGTTAAGAAATGAACAATGGAACGAATTGATGAGGTTAATATTAAATGATTCTAACAGTTGTTTTCCATTACAAAAAAAAACACCGGTTAAAAATTTTAATAAAAGTAAATATAGGCAGAATGATCCCGAGATCAGAGACTGTAAGAATTAATTAGATGTTTTGTATATGTTAAAAAATCATAATAGGGCATACAGAATTCTTAATAGTGAAAAAAAGAAACAGTACGATAAGTTATTAAACGACTCTAAAAAAAGACATTATGTGAATAAATTAAGTACATCTGAGAATAAATCAAAATATGCGTGGAAACTAGTTAGTGAGATTCAGGGTACAAAGAAGAAATACGAAATACATTCAACTTGTTACAAGTTGCAGACGATTTTAATACTTATTTATCCACCGTAGCTCCCAATTTGCTAACTCAGCTAGAAAATAGACCATACTCTGCTAAAATAGAACGATGCCTTGAGACGATTCCCATAAAATTGTCAGACTCACAAGAAATCTTAAATACAGTCAATAATCTAAAAAACAAATTTAGTAGTGGACATGATGAAATATCAACTTCTCTAATCAAGTATATGATTGAACCAATTGTGGACCCCCTCGTTCAAAGAATAAATAATACATTAAAGTACGGATTATTTCCTAACCAACTAAAGCTAGCCAATAGTAGTCCCTATATTTAAAGAAGGTGTTGAAACAAAGGCCGAAAATTACCGTCCCACTAGTTTGCTCCCATCATTTTCAAAATTTTTGAGCGGATAATAGGTAACCGTATTATGGAGTTCATGTTAACGCATGATCTCTTTAACGGGGTTCAACACGGATATTTAAAGGGCAGGTCGACTCAGACAGCAGTGTTTGAGTTTGTTGAGCGGATTGTAGAGTCTTTGGATGACGGAATGATCCCCTTGGGAGTATTTCTTGACCTCTCGAGGCATGTGACTATGAAATCTTGCTTGACAAGTTAGAACTGTATGGGTATCGAGGAGTGGCCTTGAGATGGATCAGATCATACGTATCGGAAAGGTACCAAAACGTTACAATAGGTAAGGGAACGAACCGCGCAACATCTAATAGAGCGGAAGTAAAACTAGGAATACCACAGGGAAGTGTATTGGGACCTCTACTACTCATTATCTATGTAAGTGATATTACAGAACAAATATCGAAAATAACTGTACATTATCAAATTATGCGGATGATTCCAATTTCCTTATAGTGGCTCCTAGTCTGCCAAGTATCAATATAATAGCTGAACGAATAAGAATGGGAGCAGATGAGTGGTTGGCCAAAAATAAGCTTGTGTTAAACAGATCGAAAACAAATGCTATACTATTTAAAACCACAAGGTCTACATTGGAAGAAGTGGAACGTATCATTGTAAATAATGGTGAACTTAAACTGTCAAAGACGACAAAATTTTTGGGAATGTCCTTGGATAGTACTCTATAATGGGACCATCATGTAGAATATGTTCTTGATAAACTGAATAGGGTTTTTTCCATCCAAACTACCGGGAAAGAAAAGAATGAATCTTTATTTCCAATGGTAGGTGTGCTCGCTTGTCATGCTTGCCCTGTACTGACGAGAACCAAAGAGTTCGAAACCGGTCTACAGGTAGCAGCAGCGTAGCAACCTATCATTGGAAATAAAGATTCATTCTTTTCTTTCCCGGTAGTTTCTGCAATCTGAGTCTGTATTTTAGTACTAACAGTGTTAGTCAAAATACGCCAAATTGTGCTATTTAATTCAGCGCTCGTTGGGGCATGTAGCCCAGAGAATAGCTGTTTTAGCATAATTTGGTTAATCCTTATTGTATAAGGTCTCAGCAAGTGGCTTGAGAACAAAGTTCTCACATGTATACATATTTATATGTCATATTATGAATAGGGTATGTTACACTTACACGCATTTTAGTTCGATATCGGGATAGGCAAACATGTAAAATTGTCTACTATGCAAATTGCGAATCACATGTCAGATATTAAGCCGGCGTAAAGCGCTCCTGTATATTTAACGTGTTGCGAATTATTCAAGCCAGTTTCGATTTATTTACCAATAAGCGTAGTACAGTTGACGACATTTAATTTCGTACACTAAACTGTGACACTGTAAATGCAACTTTTTTACCTTTATTACCTTTGTAACGTGTTAATTGTTATCATGATATCTGTGAAAGTATTGTCATCATCTTATTTGATTGAAGAAATGCCTCATTTGAGTATTATTGAAAAAGCGAGAATAATATGTTTAGAAGAAATAGGGTGGTCTTATGGAAGAACAGCTGATCATTTTAGAGTACCTAGAAGTACTGTTCAAGGAATTGTAAAAAAATGGCGCTATTATCAAACAGTTGAAAGGTCTGTTGGGTCAGGTTTAAATAATAGAAAATCATCAAATGAAGAAGACCGAAATTTGGTAGAGTATTTAAGGCACAATTAATTTGAAACTGCAGTATCCGCTATGCACAGAACAGGGTTCCCGGCTTAATCTAGAACTGTGCAACGCCGAGTAAGACAATGTTCCGAATTAAGAAATCGAGCAGCTGTATCCAAACCGTTTTTAAAAAATAGTGACAAGGAACAAAGAAAGATTTTGGAAAATGTTTTTCTTCCTTCTGCCGCGATAGTTTTTGAAGGAAATAACTTTATATTTTAGCAGGATAACTGCCATGTGCATACTGCAAGAAATGTAGGTAACTGGTTTAGAGAAAACAACGTAATGTCTGCCTTGGTGCTCAAGAACTCCTGACTTAAATCCAATTGAAAATGTTTGGAGATTGATGGTTAAAGAAATGTATAAAATAAATCTTAAACCACAGAATGAAATAGAGTTATTAACAAATTTAATTCTTTAAAACTTCTTATTTAACTATTTCTCTATCTCCTGCAGTTCCCTATACATGAATGTATATACTGTATAGGGTTAGGTTGCCTGCATATTGAACCGGGTCCCAAATTGAACACCTCGAGATTTTCAATCTGTAATAGGCCTAGCGCAACCTACAAGGGCATAGTTGAATCAACACTCGTAGAGGAGCTTTCTAGGATGTAACAATCTAAACAGTTTTTTGACGGCCACCTGATATTTAATGGTTTAAATTCAAGTTTTCTTGGCGGCTGCTTATATTCAGTATCCCAAATTGTACCTGTGTTCAACTTAGGCAACTGTATTTTATACAGTATTTATCTGGTAGCTTAAATGAAATCGCTTCTTTGCGTAGACCATTGAGAGATGTGCCATATATAAAAGGCAGAGGTATTCAGAAGGCAGTAGAAATTACCAGCAGCCCTAATAAGGACATTTTATTAATCAGTGTCGAAAACAACAATAGCGAAAAACCAAAGGTACCCTTGAAGGGATTTGGAGGAACCAAAAAGCATTCAGGGAAGTGGTCATGTGGAGAATGTGAAATGGAAGCATAAGATGCAAATCATTGCAAATGTGTAGGTGTAAGTTCCAGAAGAAAACAATTTTTCTGTACATCATGCACTAAGTAGCTTTTTGAAAATAAAAGATCTGTTTTATTTTTGATAATGATAAATAAAACTTTTGTTTTGAATACTGTTTTTTCCTATAGGTTCTACAACCGACAATCCTTCTTTCCTACATATTCCTATTCATTTATTGATATTAATACAAAATACATGTTTACAGTCGTCAGATATAATAATAAAAATAAAATGAAATATCTACACAATATAAAATTTTAAAAAGGCACTCACAGATTGACACTTAATTTAAAATTTAGGGAGTATCAATATGAACCTGAACTAACCTGAACCACTACAGTTATTTAAAATCTTACAGAAAATTGGAATCTAGGAATTCCTTGAACGAGTAGAATGAGTTTTCCGTTAAAACAGACCTAACTCATTTTTTAAAGGTTAGACAAGGTAAATCTTTGATATCCCTGGGCAATTTATTAAAACACTTTATAGACCAATATATAGGGCCAGCTATCAAAAAGCAGCCCGACAGTCCTCTCTGTAGCCCAGTCCAGTCAGCAGCCTCAATCCCCTCTCTGTAGATCAAACACACTACTTGACTCCGCTGCATGTCCCCATGCCATCATGCAGTACAAGCTACAGAGTTTGCAAGATAGTGATACCGTTAACGTGGTTCCCTCGGATCTAGAGCCACACCCAAGAACTTAGCTCCAACCCCTCTCTCAGGACAATAACCCGTATCCCTTAAGGAAAATATCACATGTTTTGTTTTATTATTGTTTAAGAGCAATCTATTCATGCTGAACCATTCATGTGCTGGTTGTCGAGCCGCCTCACAGCCCTCCAAACTATCCTGAAGATTATCCGATAGAAAGCACACAGTGGTGTCGAACGCAAAGAGCGTGTATTGTTCAGGTATTTTGATTAGTGATACGTCATTAATACAGCGTGTAACAGAAGTATGGAACGCTTTAAATATCTTTAATACCGTTTGTTCGATTTAGCTAAAATTCGGTATCCGAATATAAGAGGTTATCGTGGAGCTGCTAGTGACATTTGCAATATTGCCAAATTTACAGTTTTTTAGCAGTTTTATATTATTTAACAAAATGATTCCGCAACAAATTCTGAATAACTTTTATAAAAGTTACTTAATGTGTAAATCTAGCCATTTTTTTAATATTCGAGCTCAAAAATTGAGAATTTATTGAAACATTATTGTAAGGTAATTATTGTTTAAACTTACTTTTTACAGAATAAAGAAATTAAATTAGATGTTTAACGTGCCGTCCATTTACTTCTTGACAATATGCTAAACATTGCGGAAAAGTATTAAAAACGTTAGAAAGAATATCTGTTTCTTCGATTCGTCGGCACTCAACTTCAATTCTTTGTTTTAGGTCTTCTATATCATGTGGCTTCGTCTTGTAGACCACATTTTTTAAATGTCTCCACAAGAAATAATCGAGTGGAGTCAGATCTGGTGACCGAGCTGGCCACTCAATTGTACCCCGTCTCCCTATCCATCTTTCAAAAAATACTTCATTTAGCTACTCCCGTACTTGTCTGGCGTAATGTGGTGGTGCACCGTCTTGTTGCGGCCATACTTCGTTATTTAATCCCGCAACGTTGTCTAAAATTTTGTTTATTGATAATCAGTTTTAATTTACTTTAATGAAACTAACTTACGAGGATTTGGAAATAGGATCGCAAGAGCAAGAACAATTTGATTTCTTAAGAGCTGCAAATATCTATCGTCATTTAAATTATAATCCATAAACAATCTTTGCTTTGTCCTATAATGCCTGCCCTAACATTAATTTTTTGCGGAAATTGGGTGTGCTGTTCTCGAATCCAATGAGGATTTTCTTTGGACTAATAACGATTATTATTATGCCGGTTAACATTTCCATTAAGACAGAACGTCGACTAATCGGAAAACATTATTTTATTAATAAAATTTGGATTAGCATTACACAAATCCATCATTTGCTCACTGAATTCTAAACGCCTGTCAAAGTCATCCTCAGAGATCTACCGACATGTGCGATGTGTTGTAATCGAGGCCAATAATTCGAGTAGAGAAATGTGGGTTTTCCTCTATGCTAAGCAAAATATCTAAAGCTTTATCGCCGCTTGTCGCAGTTTTTGGACGCCCAGATTTTGAAATGTCTTTTACATGGCCAGTTTCGCTATATTTCTTTAAAATTTTGCTTACTGTGGACCGTGCTATTGGATTTCGGTTGGGATACTTATCATTAAAAATCTCAGCAACCTCTTGCTGTGTTCGCCTTCGATCCCCGTAACCCCATATCATTAATATTTCTATTCGTAGTGTTTCCGTTAGTGAATCCATTTTAAGAATTATTAAAACTGATAAATTATGAAGCACAAATGCCTTCTGAAAAGTTTGTCAATGTCGCTGTCAGAATTTCATTGTGTCACAAATTTCCAAGACCTACTTATATCTCTATATATCAGTTTTCTTGGATAAGAAGTTCTTATGATATTTAAACCCCAATATCAAAAAAATAGCTAGATTTAGACATTAAGTAACTTATATAAAAGTTATTTAGAATTTGTTGCGGAATCATTTTTTTTAATAATATATAGGGTGTTCCGTTTAAAAAAAATTATTTTAAATTGCTAAAAAAACTGTAAATTTGGCAACATTGCAAATGTCACTAGCAGCTCCGCGATAACCCCTTATATACGGATACCAAATTTTAGCTAAATCGGACAAACGGTATTAAAGATATTTAGAGCGTTCCATACTTCTGTTACACGCTGTATACAGGGTCGTTGGTATGTATGGAAACGGTCGATTATTTCTTAAAGTAAAACAGTCAGTAAAAAATATTTTAGATAAAAGTTTTAGGGTTTTTTAAGGTGTATTAGAATTTTTAAAAAATAAGTATACAGGTTGAGTCAGAAAACCGTAGAGGAACAAAGTTACTTTTTTTTAAATGGAACACCCTATATCTTAGAATATTTTTGGATTTTACATAAAATAGCAATTATTTTTCAATACGTGCATTATACGTCTAAACTTAATAGTTTCCGAGATATCGACTTTTGAAAAATGAAATTTTTGAACTTTGACAGCTTCTAGCTTTCTAACGGTACGTCTTAGAGTAAAACGGTTTACATGTCCCTATCTTAGTTTCTTATTATCTTCCTAAATGTCTCAACTTCCGGTTAGACCGGATGTAACTCAAAAGCCGGAAATAGGTACAGTATTTCCGGTTTAACCGGAAGTTGATGTTTTTGGGAAGATAATAAAAAAATAAGATAGGGACATGTAAGCCGTTTTACTCTAAAATGTATCGTTAGAAAGCTGGAAGCTGTCAAAATTCAAAAATTTCATTTTTCAAAAGTCGATATCTCGGAAACTATTAGGTTTAGACTTATAATGCGCTTATTAAAAAATAATTGTTATTTTATGTTAAATCCAAAAATATTCGAAGACATAGGGTGTTTTATTTAAAAAAAGGTAACTTTGCTTCCCTACGGTTTTCTGACTCATCCTGTATACTTATTTTTTTAAAATTCTAATACACCTTAAAACACCCTAAAACTTTTATCTAAAATATTTTTTGCTAACTGATATACTTTAAGAAATAATCGACCGTTTCCATACATACCAACGACCCTGTATATGAAAAATAAACTGGGGCCTAGAATTGAGCCCTGTGGCACTCCGATGTCAATCACGGTCTCCGCGCAGACTCCGCCCCCGATGTCCTTACAATCTGACGCCTATCCTGTAGATAGGATTTTAATGTTTGGATACTACCTTGTGATATTACTATACAGAGTGGCGAAAAAGTCGCGCATAATTCCTGTAACTTTTCAATTACCTCGAAAACGAAAAAGTGACCTGTATGAAAGTTGTGCAGTGAATTATTCCCCACATTTCTACCTGCATGATTTTTTTCTGTCATTTCTGGTTTGGTTGCCATAGGACTAACTTATTTTTTTTTTAATGGAACATCATGCATATGATTGCATATTTGGATTCTACTGGGAAAACTGTAAATTTTTTTGCGTTTCAAATTTTTATTTATTTAAAACTGTAACAAACTTTATAATAACAAAATAAATAACCTAGAAAATTAAACAACTTAACATCGGAATAATAAACAAGCGAAACCTTTTCAGTGGATCAGGTGTTCAAAATGACCACCATTTTCTGCTAAGCAGAGCGCCAGTCGATCCCTGAACCCGTCTACAACGTTTAACAGGAAGTCCTCTGGAATGTCCCGAATTTCAGCACTAGTTTTGAGTTTTAAAGATTCGAAGTCATTTGGATGGTTAGCGTAGACTTTGTTCTTTAAGTGTCCCCACAAAAAGAAGTCGAGCGGGGTTAAGTCCGGGAATCGCGCTGGCCAGTCAATGCCTATCCAACGTCCTAGAAATTGTTCGCTAATAATTTACTGAACAACTTTCAGAAAGGTCACTTTTTCGTATACGAGGTAATTTAAAAGTTACAGGTATTATGCGCGACTTTTTTGCCACTCTGTATATACTGCAAGTTTTCGAAGAAGTATGCTGTGGTCAACACTTCTTCGGTTAACCTAACACAGAAAATAAACTCGTATCATATTATTTAATAAGAGCCAGTGGCTTAATCTTGTTATACCGGGTGTTGCATCGTCGAGCGGGACATAGGAAATCCCATGTAATTTTAAATGGGGTCAATTATTGGCTTCCCTAATTATTTTAGAGAAAAATTCTATTTAGGTTTATTAAAGAGCACTAAAACCCACATACAAAAGAATAACTTTAGATATTTTTGATGAGCCCGTTTACGGGTTATCGCCGATTTCTTTTTAACTATTTCTCCTTTTTATGGCCCCGTATTTGCGGGCACCAGTCAAGGTAAAAGATGACTGTCAAATAAAGTTGTCATTTTGAAATGTGTTCTTTATTGTTATAAAAACTCGTACATCGAAAATATTAAAGGTGTATTTATGAGTACAAATTAATCTGAATAAAACTAAAATAAAGTATCCAATTATAAGGTTAATTATGACATTTTACATGTTTCAATATTTTACTAATTAATAGGTAGGTACTATTAAATTGTTAGAACTTTAGGATTTAAGAAGATGTTCAAATATTCCTCAAAATGACAACTTTATTTGACAGTCATCTTTTACCTTGACTGGTGCCCGCAAATACGGGGCCATAAAAAGGAGAAATAGTTAAAAAGAAATCAGCGATAACCCGTAAACGGGCTCATCAAAAATATCTAAAGTTATTCTCTTGAATGTGGGTTTTAGTGCTCTTTAATAAACCTAAATGGAATTTTTCTCTAAAATAATTAGGGAAGCCAATAATTGACCCCATTTAAAATTACATGGGATTTCCTATATCCCGCTCGACGATGCAACACCCGGTATAATGTGCAGGTTCAATTTGGGATATTGGTTGTTCAACTTAAGGAACTCGGTTCCCAAATTGAACTACTTGCGACTGATTTTTCTATAATTAATTTTTCTAAATGCCCAATAGACATTTCAGACACATGGAAATAACAATGTTAACGTTTTTCGCCAGGCTACAGCGATTTTTGAAAAAATTGGTTCAACATAGGCAACCTTACCGTATATTTTATAATATACCTCCTATTTTAGACCATATATCGTTTAAAATTTTTCAAAATGAGTTTGGAAGAATACTTCTGTAAATGTTAAGTCAACAATGAATTGTACACGATAATAGGAAATGTGTTTTTTTCGTAATAAAATTTCTACGTGACTAGTTGTTTCGTGTGCGTGTCTAGGATATAAAGCTTGATGGGCTTAGTTTATTGAACTCTATCTTGGTCAATGTTTTTAATTCTAGTTTTTAACCCATGAGGCGATTCTTCACTATATCCAATTTATTTATACAGGGTTGTGATTTAATAACAGATAAATTCAATACAAATGAAATGGGGGCGTGTTCGGAAGAACGCTCGAACCCGTTGATTTTGTTTTTGGATTGCGCATATTTTGACATAAAATGTAGGTAAACAGGATGTCCCACAAAAGTGTGGCAGAAAAAATATTTTTTCTTAAATGGAAATCTCTGTATTTTATTGCATTTTCGGATTCTCCGGAAAATTTTAGACATGTTTCATGTATCATGTCCTAAACCTATCTTCAACTGTCACGAAATTAATCACACCCCTAATTGTGAATATTTGACAAAGTGTCACTGTATTGTTAATCGAAAATATTTACAATGCGTTTAACCGAGACTCAGAGAATCGAAATATTAACTATGCTTGGATGTGTTGAGAAATCTAGAACACACAACGAAGTTCGAATAATGTTCAACAATAAATATCCGAACAGAAAACCTGTAAGTCAATCTACAATCAGTAGAATTGAGGATAAGTGGAGAGAGACTAGCACTGTTAAGGATCTTGGCAAACCTGGAAGGCCTGGCGTCCCTAATGACAAAAAACGGGACATCTTTGTTTCATTACACGAAAATCCGAACCTCTCAAGTACTCAGCTGGCTTTAGATAACACGATTAATAGGTCGACAGTAACAAAATTTTTAAAGAAGGAAAAGTGGCAGCCATATAAAATTCGATTAGTTCAAGAGCTATTTGAAGATGATCCAGGCCGCAGAAACGAGTTTTGCCAGATCGTGACCGAGCGAACTGATAATGACGCTAGACTAGTAAAACATATATGCTTTTCAGACGAAGCAACGTTTTGCTTGAATGGAGAAGTAAATAGGCATAATTGCAGATACTGGGCGCCAGAAAATCCACACTGGTTTAGGGAAAGTCATTCTCAGAATTATGAAAAGGTCAATGTATGGGCAGGGATTATTAATAACAGAGTAATAGGACCATTCTTCTTGGAAGGAACTTTCACGGGAGAACGTTATCATGACTTTTTAGAAAACGACTTGATTCCAGCACTAGCGACACTATATCTTGATGAAAATAATCCAGACATGCTAAACCAAGCGTTATGGTTTCAACAGGATGGAGCTCCGCCCCACTATGCTGCGATTGTTAGAAGATTCCTAGATAATGTTTAACCAAACCGGTGGACAGGCAGACGTGGATCGATAGAGTGGCCACCTAGGTTACCCAAAAAATATGTTCCCGAAAAAGTACCAAAAGTCACTTTTTTTAAATAAAACACCCCGTCTATTATTAAATCAGATGACAGGGACAGAGCGTTTTTGACTTATAAGGATTTCTATTGATAAGAAATTAATGCTCCCCTCTAAAAATTTTAAATTAATATAAATAGGTTGCCATGACACCATGACAGGTTGGTTTCAGACACAAAAAATATACGTGACAAGTAGATATTTTTGAGGTTGTTAGAGTGAAGTTGAAGGAGTACATTTTGAACAACTTCTGGAGCATGGTAGATGTTATACACTGTGAACCAAATTAATTTGCAACCTTTTTTGATAGTTCATAACTTCTGTATGTATGAACCGATTTTAATAATTTGGATATGTTTAGGAGCTATGTATTCTAAAATAGTTAATGTATTAACAACGTTTAAAAAATTCAGGGGCGGATTTTTGAAATTTCACGTAAAGCGCGAACTGTAAACTCGTTGCAAAAATCGATCACATTTAAAAAATTCTCATGTAATTGTTTTCAGATTGACTTGCTTCCTTTTAATTGAATATTCTTCTATTGCTTAATGACATTGTCAATTAAAACTCGTTTAAACATCTTATTATAGCTCTCGTCACATACCTCCAATAAACAATAGCATGTTATTTTTCAAGTCATCCATGATAAAACAGTTGAATGAGTTTGTTATAAGCTGTGAGATTTAAGGGTTTTTATTATTTTAAAAAATGGGGTTGACATATGAAGATAAAGTTTTTATCAAGACTTTTAGAGAGAAGACTTTTGGTGCAAAAAAGATATCTCTCTTATATCAAAGTAATTTGAGGATGTATTTAATCGGCTCAACAATAATTTTTGAGCTCACCAAAATCTACATTATATTTAGGAAAAGAAATATCAGCAAACAATTATTTTTATGTGTTTTGTTCATTAATGAATGATATATTTTCAGTCTACATTTAGGACGAAAATTTCTAGAATATCTAGAAATTGACTCACTAAACTAACTGTTTCCAATTTGCCGCTAAATGTTTCTCAAAGTTCTTGGTGTCAATTGGATCGGGCTTTTGCGCATTGTACAGGGTGTTTTTTTTTCGTTGATATTATAGGATATAGGCTAAACGGTAAGAGATACAAAAAACTAAGATATGTGTCCCTTTCTCTTTTTTACTGTTTAGTTTAATAGCGCAATCAGATCTACGCTAACTAGATTGGTTTAGAAGATACAGGGTGATTCTCAATATATGCGGTTATTGTTATCTCTTATGACTCGGTTATTTATGGAGATAAAAAGAAACTTTCAATGCCAAAGTTTTGTGACTTTTTACGTAGAATCCAGTGGCGTATCAAAAAAAATTTAGATGTGTTAATTTCAAATTCAAAGTCTTAGACCTATATTTTGTGCGTTATACGGAACGACGACAGCAAGAGAAACAAATATTTCAAAGACTATATCACAATTTAAGTGAGTATGGATCATTTGGAAAACCAAGAGGTAAGATTTAAAATAATGAAAGTAGAGAAAGAGATGAAATAAATACATTGGCTTGTGTTGCTGCTGATCCGACGGAAGCTAGTTGTAATATTGAGAAAGATATTGGCACGTGTAAATTTAAAGTTTTAAAAGGCATAAGTATAAACCGTATAAAATAAGAAAGGTTCATAACTTACATCCTGGAGATGAAAAGCGGCGTTTAGAATTTTGTCATTGGTATTTGCAACAGATTAATCGGAATCCCAATTTTTTTCAAAATATAATATGGGCTGACGAGGCTTTTATATCTAGCGAAGGAATTTTTAATCGACATAACAATCGATTTGGTCAAACATAAATCCTCATTAGACGGTCGCCAGGGTACAATAAGGACGGTTTGGGTTCCATGTATGGGTGGCGCTATATTAAAACAAGGTCCTTAACTACAGGATTTTTAATGAAAATTTGAATGCTGAAGGATACATCCAAATTTTGGAAGAATGTGTAATAATCGAGTTGGATAATATGCCATTAGCTGCAAGAACTAATGTTTATTTACAACAAGATGGTGCTCCAGCACATAATAGCCATATGGTATAGCACTTACTAACTGTCAGTTTTGGCGAAAATAGGCTCGATACATATGGACCAAACAGATGGCATCCGCGTTCCCCCGACCTGACACCACTCGACTTTTATTTTTGGGGATTTATCAAAAATGAAATATATAAAACCCGAAGTAATACTATAGAAGAACTTAAAGCAAATTTTATTAATTGCATTGGAAGAATGCCAAATATTCACATTTATAACACCACTCGTTCAGTTACAAGCAGAGTCCAAAAATGCATCGAGCAGAAAGGAAGACAATTTGAGCACATTTCGTGATTAGGCACCTATGCTAATTGTTATGTATAAGTAGTATATGAGATAATTGTTGAGTTTTTATTATAAATTTTTGTTTTTGTAGTTGTTGTTGTTTTAGCTTATCAAAATCAATGTTTTAATATTCCTATTAACTGAATTTTTAATATACCTATTATAAAATAAAAGAATAATGATTCAATCCATAGCCAACTAAAAATATTTTTTGGTATTTTAGCTATTTAGAACAAAGCAAAATATTAAGTGTTATATATAATTGCAATCGCAAGAAAAAATTCAATTTTTTAAGACACCCAGATAGAGGGTATCCGATTTAAGAAAATGCTAGTTTCGATAATACCTCAAAAATTACCACATCTAAATTTTTTTTTTAATACGCCACTGGATTCTACGTAAAAAGTCACAAAACTTTCGTATTGAAAGTTTCTTTTTATCTCCATAAATAACCGAGTCATAACAATAACCGCAGATATTGAGAATCACCCTGTATCTTCTAAACCAATCTAGTTAGCGTAGATCTGATTGCGCCATTAAACTAAACAGTAAAAGAGAGAAAGGGACACACATCTTAGTTTTTTTGTATTTCTTACCGTTTAGCCTATATCCTATAATATCAACGAAAAAAAAAAACACCCTGTACATATTGAAGTAAACAGGAAGCTGAATTTATTGTTTGAAGATCGATGGAGGAGACGCAATGATCCATTGGGTTAGCCACCGTGGCCTCCAGATCTTATTCCCTGAATTTCTACATCTGAGGCAAGATTAAAATAGAAGTGTATAAGACACCAATGGGGACAAAAAAGAAAATCTGCGAAATAGAGTAACATGCGCCTTTTAAGAATTGGATCCAGCAGAAATTCAAAGAACTACAACAACATATGATGACAATGATTATTTATCGATGTCTACTTGTAAATGGCCAGCACTTCAAACATCAAAGCTAATAGTTTTAAGAGATAATGTTATTCCTATATTTTTTTGTACCCAGGTTTTGCTTATTTTAGTAATTTGAACTGTTTTTATGTATAGCGATTTGGGGTTTAGGTAACTCTGAATTACAAAAATTACTTCTTACTATGCATATTTTGATTTACTACCTTTACACCGGTCATGGTGTCATGGCAACCCTTTTATATTAATTTTAAATTTATAGTAGCGACCATTAATTTCCTATCAATAGAAATGCTTTTAAGATAAAAAGTGACTTTGGTATTTTTTTAGAAAGGCCCACCAAAACATATCTTTTGGGCACTCTGTATAAAATATTTTTCAAGTTTGTTATACAACTGAAATACCTGTATAATATTTAATTATTTCAAAAATTTCGTTAGATCCACAGATACTTACAAAATGTGATTTTTGTTATTCCTGTTTTGGCCGCAAAAAAACAATGGGAGATAGATATAGGACATGATACTCAGATTTAACCGCAGAATCAAAAATCGAATAATATACTATGACAGTGGCAACCTCTTGTCATGGACAATAGGTTGTCACTCTCTGCTGACGGTACACGGAAAAAAGAAAATACTCGTTTTAATACTATTAGTTTCAGTTTAAGACTAAGTTAGCTTTGTATATACTCAAGAGGATATCGTTTTAAAAAGAGAATAGGAAGTTCTTGTACAACCTGATTTAAATTAAATATATATATCTTCAATCATAACATTTACGAATTTATATTGAGACATGCATTTTAATTAATTTGTCGTTATGTAACTTTAAAATAAGATCATGGGTAACTTAGCTGGAATATGATGAGTTTTTTAAAAGGAGTATTTGGTTTCATTATTTTAAAGATTTCAGAAAAAATTAAATTTTAGTTTTAAACCTGCGACCTATCTAAATAACAAACTAGTTTTTAAAAGCAAAGCGACATTTTGTTATTTTGAAAGCATATTATACTAAAATTGAGCATTTATATTGTTGGTTTAATAAGGACGATTAGATATTATTTTAAAAATAGTCATTCATAGTTTTAAACTGTAAATATCTACCCTTCAAAATACACATATCATATGTTCAATTGAACATGTTGGAATATTTAATTTGAGGCACTCATATTGCCAATAATAAAATACCGTAAATTCAAATGAAGCCTGTAATGAGAAAGTTATGGTTCTTCACGTTCTCAGACTGTTACATTATTTTCCGACGTTTCACAAACGATTCCACGTGGCATCTTCAAGGATTGTAACTATAAGGGATTAGACTCGGGATTAGAGCACTGAATGAATGAATCGATTTAGTGAAGATTGAAATAATTAGTCAGTTATCTAATCAACCATATAGAGTAAAAAGAATCCTTACAAATGCCACGTGCAATCGTTATTGGTGAAACGTCGAAAATTTATGTTACAGTTTGACACGCACAAAACTTCCGTAGGTTTTTAACTGAAACAAGTTTAAAGAAATACTAAGGCGTTAAGACACGACCCTCCGAAACCATGAACCACAATAACTGGATTGTCTCGCGACAGTCGCGACTCGCGCCCGCAATGCTGCTCGGGAAAATTTCGGTTGCTTTCGTTGTACGACGGAAATCTTAAAGCTAGGAACAAGTATTAATTTTGGGTTATTAAAACTATCATATTTAGATTATACTTTCAAATAGCAGCTCAAATTGAGTATTTCAAGGTTTCAAACCAAATGGTTACGATGCCTTGTTTGGAGAATAGAATACTTTATTTTGAAGCTACTAATCTTTATTTTAAAAATAACTTTTAGTCACAGTAAAAATTTACAAAACCTTGAAGTACAGAAATGAACGAATCATACAGAAATTTGCAAATATTTGTTTTAAAGTAACTTTCTTAAAGTGAAAATATATGTTGAAGATATGAAAATCATTTTTTAAATATTTTCAAATGTTTAACTTAAACTTGTTTCCTTTAATTAAGATTTTCTAGTTTACATATAAGTAAATATATCTGAAAATATCAAAATGTTCTTTTTGAGAATATGTTTTTTTCTGTGTAGCTCTTAATGTGAAGGCACTAGGTCGTGGTCCGTTATACTTACACCTTCACTTCGTCGTTGGCTTGCCTTGGGCGCCACCTGCTTTCACAGAAGTTCAAACCAGGAAAAATATACCGAAAGTCAGTACTTGTTGGAAAACTACACAATAAATAAAACTAGACTTTTCCCACGCACACAATAAGAAATATTTTACCAAAAAAGGAAGGGTTTATGCTAGTTATATGATCATAGTGGAATTGTTTAAAAAATAGTCTGAATTAAAAAGTATTTATGCTTAGGATTAAAATATAAAAAAATTAAACTGAGCTTCTTTCGACTCAAGAATTCATAAAAACCTGTATGTATCTGTATAACCTCTTAATATTCTAGAACCGTTAATACTTCAATTTGTTACCTTTGGTTATAATATGAAAAATGTGACCTCAAGTCAAGATTGAAGTAATTTGAGTTAATTTTGAAGTAAATGAAATAAGTTAAATAAATACCAAAAAAATACGTCTATCTGGGCTGCTATGATGGATCCTGTTATGCGGCTACCAGTATGGCCCTATGTGGTTTCTTATGGAAGGCGAGGTAAAATTGAACTTTTTCAGGATTATCTTGACAACTTTAGGTTGTTACGTGGGCCTTAAAATCCGATGTGGTATATCAGTTATGTGGTTCAACCTACATAAGTGCCGAACGGCAGGAAAAACGGCAAAATCAGCCGAAACCAACAAAACCCCCAAAAATATTGAAGAAGAAAATTATCCACTGAATCCCAACAAAATAACAAACCAAATACAAAAGGAGATTACCTCTAAAGGGGGGGGGGGGGGTAAGACCTCGTGGTTTTTGACAAAAAAATGGCCTAACGGCAACTGGCTTGACCTTCTTGTCTGAAGGACTTTAAGAAAGTAAAATTAAAGGCCCCGAGAACTTCGAAGAAACCCCCTTCTCCTCCAACAACCAGCTGACTGAAGTGTTGCCAACTTAACCTAACTAAAAAAAAGGAAGAAAACAAAAGACACACGCCAAGAGATTATAACGATACGAGAGTCTGGGCTTTTACCAGAACATAAATTAAATAATGAAATAGAGAAAATAATTCCAAACAACTTTGCTTTTACATAAAATTGCCAAGAGTGAAAAATGGGCGTTCTGCGATTTGACGGAGCCCGAAACGGAAATACATGGTTAACCTACTTGCAGCGCCTTGTGCAATAGACAGCCTAAGTGATGACGTCACAAGGGGCGTGTTTTAAAAAATCTTTCCAAACAAAAATAAATTGCATTGAAAATCCCATAAGAGATTTTTGCAGGCATTGATACACGTTTATAAGCGACAAATAAGCAATTTCTTCAAATTATTCATATTTTTGGTGATATGATTGACCCATTTACAGCCACAGATAGAGGTAAGTGTTTCCTGAAAATATTTAATCGCCATCTGAAAAAGTTTGAGGTTATGTTATTGTTGTTTACATTATTGTTTATTAAGACATAATTGTTAGTTTTTTGTAAAATAAAGCTTGTGGTAGTGTTTATTTATTAATATGAAGTAGACCCAGTCTATAGCCTAAATAATTTATATTATAGATTCAATATTGGCTAAAGTGGTTACGTATTTTGTTACCCGAACAGAAAATTTTCAAGTTTGTTGTAATCCCTGCAAAGATAGAAGAGAGGAATGCCTGGTCATCACCTATAAGCATCTTATAAGGTACATAATAGAACAATTATTATGTTAAAAAGGGATAAACGCCTTGGAGTTGAACCATTATTTGCTTTACAATGGTAGAAGTCAAGATAGAGCAGAGAACCTTCCCAACATTCTTTGGTTTGTGCCTGCCATTTTGGTCACACTCTAAAAGGCAATTTAGCATTACATCTCCAGAAAAAAGGTATGTTATAGCTTTTATTATACAAAATGTATTCATGTTCCTAAAAACTAAAGTAAAAAATGCGAACATTTAATAGTTTGATTTAACTTTTAATAGAAAAGCAAGGCCAACATTATATTAAATTATTTTTAGAAAAGAAGTGAGCAGACAGATGTTACCGAAGATATTGACTCATGCTTTAGGAGCATCGTTAGAAGCAGAAAAGTATTTTTTAATACAAGATTTGGAAGAAATTTCAAAAAAACCTTTAAAAACTTTTAGTACGCTTTAGTTACAACTATTCTCATATCCTTATGTATGGACAGGGATATCAATGCTCCATAGCTGCATGAATAAGGCTTACTGGGATATAGCTCCTCAGCTGTTTTAACTTTGCTGGATTTAGTTTTTTATATATATTATAACTTTTGTCTTTCATCATAGTGTGAACTTCTCCGATCTGAATCAAATTGCATCCATAGGACATGGTTTGACTCCCAAGGCATTTACCCCTTTTTAACATAATAATATTTGCTGTATTAGGTACCTTATAAGTGATGTCCGAGCTTTCCTTTCTTTTATCTTTGCAGGGAATACAACAAACTTGAAAATTTTCTGTTCGGGTAACAAAATACGTAACCACTTTAGCCAATATTGAATCTATAATATAAATTATTTAGGCTATAGACTGGGTCTACTTCATATTAATAAATAAACACTAACACGAGCTTTATTTTACAAAAAAACTACAATTATGTCTTAATAAACAATAATGTAAACAACAATAACATAACCTCAAACTTTTTCAAATGGCGATTAAATATTTTCAGGAAACACTTACCTCTATCTGTGGCTGTAAATGGGTCAATCATATCACCAAAAATATGAATAATTTGAAGAAATTGCTTATTTGTCGCTTATAAACGTGTATCAATGCTTGCAAAAATCTCTTATGGGATTTTCAATGCAATTTATTTTTGTTTGGAAAGATTTTTTAAAACACGCCCCTTGTGACGTCAGACTTAGGCTGTCCATTAACCAACAGAAAAGCGAACGCACTACTTCTAACCCCACATATTTTGCCTAATTTTCTGTAAACAAAGATGACATAATTTAATGAACAATTTTTGAACCAAATAACTATATAAGATGCACTTTGTGGAAATATGATATTCTAAAATAAGTATCCGGTAGAGGTAGAACGGGCAAGCCGCTTTCTCAAAAATATTTTTAGAGGCTAGAATGCTAGGTAGGTATGTCTTATTGACATTTCCAAAATTTCAGTACGATATTAATATTCGTTTTCCAGATTCTCCTGTAAAATCGAGTTTAGAATACCCTGTATATTCCAACTGCGTTAAAAAGAAATGATAATTATTTGAGTTATAAAGCTAACTAAGGACTTATAGTTAACCATACTATTATAGGTACAGGAATATGTTCTAAAATGTTAAAAGCAACCAGAAATTCCTACCAGCAACAATCTATTCTCCTCCTGCGATTGGGGTAAAGCTCAAGAAATCAGGCTATATATCTCAGCGACAAATATTATTATTTAATTAAACATTAGAAAGTGTATACTACTTCAATTTGCCATCTATTGTTTTATAATTTTTAAAGGTTTCTTTTAAGAACAAAACTAAAAGTCATTTCGTGACCCTCACCTTGAAATGTTATGCAAACATCCTAATGGTAAATTTATTGGAACTAATTAAAAATTTAAATAGAAATCAGCAAGAGATCTTGCACCTAAAAGATGCCTACGTATTGATATTGTAAATTATTGAAGCCTTGGAAGACATGAAAACATAATACTACGTAGTTGTGTTACTAGAAAGTATACCTAATATGTTTTTATTTGTTCCTATAAATGCTTGTAGATACATTTAGAAGGAAGTTACCCATCCTAAATGTCTTTAAGATTGCTTACACTAGATTAGTCCCGTTAAGTATATGACAAAAAGTTTACCTCATAACTCATTATCATCATCAAGTCCATTGCGCATTATCTTAAACTCTATTATTATAGTTAATCTTGTTTGTATCTATATGCTAGCGCATAAAGCCGACAAATTCGATAAAATTTAAGACCAACATCTTGATCAATTTAACCAAATTTTTAAGTTTGAAATTGCTTCAAAACAATCTAAGCTAATTTACCTAAATTATGAAGTCATTTAACAAGATTAAATGCTTTTAGGGAACACTAGTTATACGGCAATCTATACCTATATTCAAGTAAATTATATTTTTATTACTTTTACTATTAGGTAACTTACTCAATTTTACTAAATAGTAGATTGGTATACTTAAGTTAATTATGTAAATTAAAAATCTAAGGAAAACTAGAATCTTAAACTAACCGATATTATTATTTGGAAATAGTTAGCGATATTTTTTAACAAAAGTACAGTAAGCTTGGCGGCTCCTATATAAGGGCTGAATAGTTGCAGAACCACCAAACTTTTAAACCAAATAACCAAAACTATCGAGTTAATACATTTTAAATCGTATTATGATTATAATTTAACCTATATATCGATACCTGACCTTCACTAATTCTACCCCAAGATTTCCCGACGATCCACGACGTCTTATAGACGTCTCTGTACACCTGTAAGACATCTTTATGACGTCTATATAACGTCGCTTGTTACAAAAGGTAACGTCTACAAGACGTCTTACCACGACGTCCGCTGCAGTTAATTTTTTTTCTAATAGAACCCTTCTATATGGCTTGTCTACGGATTTACAGTGAAGTACTAGGAAAAGCAGTGCATTCATATAAAATAGCAATTGTAAGGCAATACAATGCTGTCCAATAGGTCAAACTTATAAGTATGGAGTACAACTCAGCTTTCTAAGCTGCTGTCGTACTCCAACGTAAATCCTGTAAACCTTTATTGGTTTTGCAATATATTTTCTAATGAACGACATTTTTCTACTAGACCAGAATAATTAGTTCAGATTAGTAGGCCTTATACAACCAAGGTTTTATTAGCTGTTGGCTGTATTACCCCATTCCCATTATGGAACATGTCCTTAACCCTGTAATGAAACACAAATAAAAAAAATACTTTGTTATAATATACCTAATTAGGCACATTAAAAAAATCACTCTACCAGGGGCAAGTCTTCTATCTGAGGCTCTTCGATGCCACCTCTGTATCTTGTAGCTTGTGTCACAATAAAAAAAATAATTAAACAGAAGCATCTTATTCTGCATTCGGTAAAGTTGTATTTGCTGTGGGTGGAGGTCACAGTAAATACAACTCGACACATATAAATTAAAAGTTTCATACACCACTAAAACCATTTTGGGTGCTACAACCGAAAATGTATGATCGAAATACATGGAGCTTTTGGCTAACGAGATATTTTGTAAAACGTATTAGTTTAAATTGTTAATTATTTTCGCATTAAAGCATTTTAGATACTACCTAGTAATATAAAAACTAATTTTTTGAAGTTTGTAAATTTTAGTTTTAAATAACTAATTTTTTATACTCAATTTGGTACTATTTCTTAGGTGTTCAACTTATTTTATTATTATAACACATGTCACATTAAGTAACGCCGGTCACAATGACTATATTTTTGTTACTGGTAGCCGCTGTAGTAAATTTATTTTTACTATTTTATAAAATTGCCAACATAGATATTATAAGGAAAAACATATTTGGATCAGCAATTTTCGTATACCGGGTGTTGCATCGTCGAGCGGGACATAGGAAATCCAATGTAATTTTAAATGGGGTCAATTATTGGCTTCCCTAATTATTTTAGAGCAAAATTCTATTTAGGTTTATTAAAGAGCACTAAAACCCACAAACTTTAGATATTTTTGATGAGCCCGTTTACGGGTTATCGCCGATTTCTTTTTAACTATTTCTCCTTTTTATGGCCCCGTATTTGCGGACACCAGTCAAGGTAAAAGATGACTGTCAAATAAAGTTGTCATTTTGAAATGTGTGCTTTATGTTATAAAAACTCGTACATCGAAAATATTAGCCTGAATTACACTTCTGAAGAAAAAATATTGATGATTAAATGGTATTATCAAGGAAATAGTTATCAAAATGTGTCAGACATGTTTACTGCTCTGTATCCGAATAGACCGCACCTGCAAAATCTACAGTCGAAAGGACTATCAAGAAATTTGAGACAAAAGGCACTGTAATAAATAACTGCAGATGTGAAGAAAGGCAGGAACAAAGAAGAGATGCAAGAAATGATAGGGACTTGCAAGTTTTATTGTGCGTGGAAGAAAATGATGGGAAGATCAGCACAAGGAAACTTGAGGATGACATAGGATTAGATCACACCACAGCGTTACGAGCTTTGAAACGACATAAATATTATTCATACAAATATGAAAAGCACCAAGATCTAAGAGATAGGGACGAAATAATGGAAAGAGCAAACATGGATAGGGAATTTTTAAAAAACATTTGTTTCACTGACGAATGCACATTTACCTTAAACAATGAACCCAATGTTCAAAATTATCGATATTGGAGCAAAGAAAACCAACACAGGTTTGTGGAAACAAGGACGCAATATCCACAAAAAGTTAATGTATGGGCTGGGATTTTCGGAGAAAATATTATCGGGCCATTATTTCTTACACGAAATTTAAATGCAGAATATTTTTTGGAACTACTTGAAGATCATATTTTACCTACTTTACATGATGCCGCCAGGGAAAATCAGGAAGTTTGGTACCAAATGGATGGCTGCCCGGCACATAGTACCCTGGCTGTCCGGGAATATTTAAACCTTGCTCTTAATGGAAATGTTATTGGCTTAAATCATACAGTAAATTGGCCAGCCAGGTCTCCTGATTTATCGCCAAATGATTTCTTTCTCTGGGGTCATTTAAAAAACAGGATATACAAAGATAAAAAATACCCAAATCTAGACGAGTTAAAAAATGCTATTTCTGCCGAATGCAATAGAATTTCAGTTTACCAAATAGCGAATGTAAAAAGAGAATTTTATGATCGCCTCGGTTATTGTCTAGCAGTCAATGGAGGAATATTTGAACATCTTCTTAAATCCTAAAGTTCTAACAATTTAATAGTACCTACCTATTAATTAGTAAAATATTGAAACAGTTTCAATAATGAAACATGTAAAAGGTCATAATTAACCTTGTAATTGCATACTTTATTTTAGTTTTATTCAGATTAATTTGTACTCATAAATACACCTTTAATATTTTCGATGTACGAGTTTTTATAACAATAAAGCACACATTTCAAAATGACAACTTTATTTGACAGTCATCTTTTACCTTGACTGGTGCCCGCAAATACGGGGCCATAAAAAAGAGAAATAGTTAAAAAGAAATCGGCGATAACCCGTAAACGGGCTCATCAAAAATATCTAAAGTTATTCTTTTGAATGTGGGTTTTAGTGCTCTTTAATAAACCTAAATAGAATTTTTCTCTAAAATAATTAGGGAAGCCAATAATTGAACCCATTTAAAATTACATGGGATTTCCTATGCCCCGCTCGACGATGCAACACCCGGTATACCTTATAGATAACTAAAAAAAATATGAATGAATTGCTTAATACTTTACATTTTACAAGAAAAATTCCAAAATTTTAATAAAATATAGACAAGGATTGTTATAAGTTATAGGAAAATTGATATTGTAGCTGATTAAATTAACTCAGGTGAAAATATTGCCGCTATATTACTTAATATAGTAAAATTAGCCATGTGACCGGCGTCATATTTTAAAAAAACCGGTGCTAAAAAAATAGATCAAATTTGCGTGTGCCGATAATTTTTGCGCAATTTCTACAATTAGGTACCTACTATAAAAAAAAAAGAAAAGAAAGAAAAAAAAATATAATAAGCCTTTCTGAGATTATCTATTTTTAAGTTCTCATTTACTGAAAGTTGTCTGTAAAAAAAATTTGGCCCCACAGTGATATGCAAATAAATGGCATTTCTTTTATTTACTCTTTTTCTCGAGAACGATTGCTTGTAGCGAATTCTAACAAGTATCTCTTTTTCACGTAGAAATGATAGAAAATTCCATTTCTTTGCTTGAAAATGTAATACAAGCACGTTTAAAAAAGTTATGACTCCTCAAAAGAGTAAAAAGACATGTAGGTGGCGCCCTTTACAAGGGGGACCCATACTAACATGAAATTCGAATTTCGCGTTTGAAGAAACCCCTAGACATCAAATTTAGTCGAAATATCGACATTATTTCAAAAATTATTCAGAAGAAGCAAACATAGAAATAAAATTTAACACCCTGGATCTCCAAAACGAAGCATTATAGGATTTTTTTTTTCGTATATTTAAGCAGGGAGACTTATCCTGAATTTTTTCGCAATATTAATGAAACATCCCGTAGAGATGCATAAGAATAAATGAGAGGGTGGGCGAAACTAAAATCGGGTGGAAGACTATACGAAAACCAAGAACTAACCCGAAAATGTCGATATGTATATTCTAAAAGTATTTTACATTATGCATGGGGCCCAAAAAGTTTTTATCATATAAACTTATATTTCTCTTTTTTCTAAGTAGGAATGAATTCAAAAGAAAATAAAACTTTCTTCGATTTATCCTCCAGAGTGGGGGAATGGAGGATTAGGTGTAATTTGGGTGTTTTTTTCTCTCTATCCAAGACATCCACTAATAGAGTTCACGAGCCGCCACTGGTAAGTATCATATTTTATAATATCGGTCAGCAATAAGTTCCTGCCAAAATAATATAGTATGACTTCAGAGCGACTAGCCATAAGTTCTAACCGAAGCAATACAGTATAATAAGTTGAAAATAGTAAACGGCAAATTTTAACCAAGTTGATACATTGTCAAATACCCAAAGACTGGCTGAAATCCACCTTTGTCACACTACCTAAGAAACTAAACCAGAAGAGCTGCGGTGAGTATAGGCTAATAAGTTTATTGAGCCGCGCACTTAAGGCGTTCCTGCGCGTTGTTCATTCTAGAATCTATCACAGATGTGAAGGAATGAGAGGGGAAATACAGTCTGGATTTATAAAAGGACTGGGTACTACGGTTGGCCTCGATGAAACTTCTAGTGCAGAAATGTTATGATCAACGCTAAAACGTGTTAATATGTTTCATTGACTACCTTAAAGCGTTTGATGACGTAAAACATGATTTATTGATTGGTAGACTACACGAAATAGGAATTGATGATAAGGATATTAGAGTAATAAGACAACTTTATTGGGGACAATCTACTGAAATTCGAATCAAAGCGGATCTCGTAACACAGGAATTTGACATCGCTAAGGGGGTCAGGCAGGGATGCGTATTGTCTCTCATGCTTTTTAATATTTACGTGGAAAAAATCTTCCAAATAGCTCTGGAAGATGTGGATACCGGAATAAAAGTGAATGGTAAACTCATCAACAACATTCGATATGCAGACGATATCGCAATATTGGCTAGTAATCTGGATGATGGCATGTTGAACAGAATTGCTGCAGTGGGAGCACAGTTTGGGCTACACATTAACATTCCAAAAACAAAAATGATGATTATCGGCAGACAATAGTTCGATAATATTAACCTTACAACAAACGGTAAAGTAATTAAAATGGTATCTAAATACAAATACCTAGGCGTAACTCTTAGCGAGAAATGGGATTGTGATGAGGTGGTAAAAACTCGTATCGAAATTGCAAAAACCACTTTAAAAATGAGAAATGTGTTTCTCTAAAGAACTCTGCCAGTTGATCTTCGACTACGAGTAATCAAATGCTACGTATGGCCCATCCTATTGAATGGAGTGGAGATAAGGTCGCTGAAGGCCAGGACACTAAACCGAATCGAAGCATTCGAAATGTGGACGCTGCGGAGAATGTTTCGGATTTCCTGGACCGAACACGTGTCAAACAACGATGTTCGGAGAGCTGGAGTGGAGAGAGAACTCCTGAATATCGTAAGAGAGCGAAAAACTTCTTACTAAGGACATATACATATTATATTAAGAGGTTATCGATATATTATCCCCAAACTCATTATACAGGGTAAAATTGAAGAAAGACGCGGACCGGAACGTAAGCAACATTCATGGCTCCGAAATATCAGGGATTGGTGCGGGATTCCGGACGAGGGCTCTATATTTCGACATGCTGAAGACAATACATTGGTTATTATATAATGGACAAAGGTCCCCTACGTGCAAAGCAAGCACAAGGGACAAGAAGAAGAAGAAGAAGAAGAAGAAGAAAGATACATTTTCATATAATATAATATCACAAAGAGAACATTTTTGGGTTTTGCTACAAGCAATTTCATAAGTGACATTTTTTATGGCAAAGCCACGAACCGCAGGCGCAGGTAGGTGGCTTAATCGTAAAACAAGAGAAATATTTTGCCAGGTACAATTTTTTCACGAATGATATTCGACATGACTATATCCAGGGGCGCCGCAACTGACCTGTTCTGTGTGTTTAGAGCTCAATTTATGTGAAATTTCATGTGTGGAATTGAACACATGGAATTTTTGCGAATAATATAAGCAATGCTCTGCATCACTACCAAATTCCTGTACTTATTATAACTTTCACGATAACTTGGAAACGCAGCGTTCGATACAAAAATATTTTAGAATTATTTTATCCACGTTCCCACCAAGGTCCAGTATTCTTAAGTGTGATGTGAGTGGTATATGTGACCACAAAGGCTTCCCACTTGTATCAGAGAACTAAGACCAATGAAAAGCGACAATATCTGTCGATCTCCTTGATATCAACTGGCCTATTTTTACAGAACGAATTCTAGTAATACACAACTTAATACGCAGAGAAAACCTGCTTATTTGCTACGCTGAGCGAACTTTGTAAATATATTAAATTATTGTTATAGTGCACGCGCAAATGTTATAACTTGTTTTATTTGTTATAATAGCAGTCCTTAGAATGTGAATTTGTTAGTCTTGGGAATAAGAATGTCATGAAAGTAGAAAATACAATATACCTCTTAAAATTTATTAATAATTTAAATTCGCCCAAAATTCGACGCTTCAAATCGGCCAGATCTTGAGGTTTTGTGGTATAAACTCTGTTCTTTAAGTGTCCCCATAAAAAGTAGTCGTTAGGCGACAAATCAGGGGACCTAGGTGGCCACTTCCTACCGATCCACCTATTCGGAAAAGTGTTTTTCAAAAATTCGACCAAAATGGGGAGGCTTCGTCCTGTTGGAAGAATGAACTTGCATAATTTGGACCCATCACATTTCGTATAGTAGGCACTATTTGCGTTTCCAAGGGCTCAAGGTAAGGTTGTGATGTCACATTTCCATCAATAAAAAATGGACCGATCTTGTGGTTACCCAGAAGCCCAGCCTACACATTCAATTTTCCAGGGCGTTGTGTATGACCTTCTCTCATCCAGTGGGGATTTTCATTTGCCCAAAACCTACAGTTGTGTCTATTGACTTTACCATTTAACATAAATGTTGCTTCGTCCGAAAATACTATAAATTTGAAAAACTAGTTATTTTGGTCAAACTTTGACATCATAATATCACAAAATTCAATTCTTCGCTCATAATCATCTTCTGATAACTCTTGAACTAAATGTGTTTTGAAAGGGTGATATTTATGTTTAATTAAAACATTATGGACGGATTTAAAGCAGACGTCACTTACTTGAGAAATTTTTCTTAATGAAGAAACAGGGATTTCAACAACATGTTGTGAAATTTCTAAACTTTTCTCTTCATCTACTACTGCTGGTCGTCCTGATCGTCGCATATCTCTAAAATGTCCTGTGTCTTCGAACCGTCGGACAGTTTTTTGAACAGTTGCTTTTGAAATTGGATTTCGGTTTGGAAACGCGTGATTAAATAGATTTTTAACCTCTTCGTAAGACCTGACCCTATCGCCATATCCTCTCATCATAAGAATTGTAATACTTTCACTTTCAGTTAAAGACATTTTTGCGTGTAAAAATGACAGCTTTTATGACTTTACATCAAAACTGAACTGGTGTTTTATTTATTAATAAATAAAACACAATTTGTTGATATTTTCAAAACACGTCGTTATTTCGAAAACTATTGATATAAGGAACAAAGTATGTTATACCAAAAGTGTAACAAATTTGTTCTATTTAAAAATATAAAATTTGTTTGAATTCCAGACAAACTAAAAAGCTGGCAACAACGCCAATATCGTCATTCGGTGCATCAGATCCTCTTACACAACTGTACCAATTTTGGTTTAAATCGGCCAATAAATTGTGATGTTATTAAACCGTTTTCAGACTTTATACACACACTGTGTATATATATCATATATTGTAGAACACTATTAGGTAGGTACTTAAAAATACAACGTTATCGATGTTTTACAATTTCAGTAATTCGTTATACAATTTTTTTTTAACTTGAAAACTAAAGTGATATTTTTAATCATTTTTGACAATGACTACAGTGTCATATTTACTTCCCAAGGAGGTATAAAAAAAATATAGTCCCTCGGGGATTAAAAGAAAGTTATTCCGCCCTGAAATAATAGTTTCTGTTTTGACTAAATAATAAAGAGCTGCTGTACGAAAATTTTTTATTTTGTGTATCTCTGGAAAGTAAATAAACTTAATCCTTGGCTGGTTTTGGATGAACAAGAGCGGTTTGCACAAAAATATCCAGACACCTTACAATACAGAACAAATACTAAAAAATATCACACTTACTTTGGCTTAACGTCAGCTCGCGGACTAAACACATCTTAAAGGGACGGATGATTTAGAGTGATACACAACTTATTTTGGGACATGCGCTTATATCCTTGATCTCGAGGCGACACACCATTGCGAGAAACAGGTTTAAAACATCTTTTGTAAGACGGTTAATGGAATAAACTTATTTTCTCGTGTATATACTGATGATGCGTTTATTTCGTGTATCCTTTACAACTAGGGTTACCAACTGGCCGGTTTTCCGTTAATGAGGCCTGATGCCGGTCAGCATCCAAAAAATGCCGGTTTTCTTACAGTTCTTAAATAAAAGATACGTCATCGAATTTAATAGGCTTCTACGAGCAATAATGGAATCGCTCAAAAAGCCACAACACGCCATCTATTGATTGGTAGCGGTATTATTGCTTATTTATTAATTCCTATATTACACTATACAGTTAGGTCGCGAAATGATTTTTTGGGGATTCACCGAGTCGTATTCATTTGTGTTGCGTTCTTTATGTTGTGCATTGTTGACTTGTTAGTTCAGTGTAAATAATCGTATTAACTATTAAATATGATTAATGATGATTTAAACAATTTAAATAAAAAGTATCTTAGGAATCTACTGCTAGCAGCAACGTTGCTGCTGAACATTTCGATGGTTTAAATCGCATATTGCCAAATTACCCACTGTTAAAACTTTAACCCGATTTACATGGAATCGAGTCAACTGTCAACCCCACCAAACCCTCCAAAGCTACCTCTAGGATATAGACGGTCTCTAGAGAATGAAAAGCTTCTCCGGTGCGCTTGAAGAGCCAATATTCCACCGGCAGCAGTTGAAGTGACGTCGGCCAATAGTGGTCTTTATGTAGGCCGAGTATAAAAGCTGAAAGCGAGGTTACCCTGGTCCTGTCATTTTGTGTTCGGCGAGAGGTGTTAGTTGTGCTTCTTAGTTCTCGTAGTGATGGCGCGCATAACCGCGGCGCTGTTCCTTCTTGGTTCGTTATGTGCTTTCACCGGTAAGTCCTGCCAATATTACACCTCCATGGATATCAGTCTGGCCATCTTGCCGAATTTATATTTTTTTAGATTATTTATTACGCTCAACATTTTGCATGTAAATGTGTTTAATTAAAATCGCCGAATTAATTTAATCGAAAGAATAATATTTAACAAATATAAGGATTAAAAATACTTTCTAAAATTTTGTTTGCCCAAATTGAGTAACATGTCTATAAGTGCCCGATGTGCAATTTTTTTTCTGATGCAGGTTAAATTTGCTTAATTATTGATTAAGAGTTCGTGCTTTCGCTTTTGCTTCTGTTCCTAAATATTACATTGGGTTGCGTAAGAATCAAGAACCGGAGCAAGCAAAATTTATATTTCAGCAGCTCCCGTAATATGGGGAGACATTTCAAACATTTTTTTTAAATATGTAAATCTGCAGGTAACACAAGTCAATAAATTTTCACTTTTTGAATTTGTATCTTGAATAAAGTATTTTTGTTTACCTACTTTCGAAATAATTGAAAGTGCCTAGACATTTATTTGTATTTTAGAGAAAAAAAAAGCAAATACAATTATTGTTATTGATATTTTGCTCCAGTGCTCTTAAAATAGGTTCTATAATTATTATTCCTGTAACGCAATATTTGTGTGATGCTGTCGTTACCTCATCACATATATACCAGGAGTTATATTGCCATTGACGTAACTACCCTATAATCAGTTTATAATATAATGGTATATTTACATATTTATTCTTCATTAACCAACGTCAATATTCTGCTAACTGAATCAGAGTTTAGCTACAGTCAGTAACATGCGACAAAGTATTAAAGGTATTGTAATTAAATCCTTTTATATCCCAGTATTTATTCATTCAATTAAGATACTTTGAACATAAAGTAGTAATAAAATAATATTGTATCTTTAACACAAAATCATTTTTGTTGTTATATTCATTGTAAGGGTACATGATTTAATTGTTTTTAGCTTCTTTCATCCAGGATATATTTTGTATGTTGACTAGTGCAATTTCACGCAAAAGAAAAAGGCGAGACATTACAAATACTTTTGAAAAGCTTTACGAGGGAAAATAATTTTTGTTTTATGTGATAAACGACATTTATGTGCATTTGGCCTTTTAAAATGTAGGACGGGTAATTTGCATAATGCCTAATAAATAATATCCAATTATAGCTCCTAGAAACGGGCACTTCATATTTATAAATAGTGCTACTATTTAATAAATATATATTTGTCTTATTACTTTTATTTGTCTTTATTACAGGCAGATTATAATAAAGTACGATATAATAACAACAGAAAAAATAATTACATGACGTAATCAAATGGTCTTTAGATATATGAGATTTTTAAGGAACCGACTATCATGTTATGTACGGCTGAAAAAGTATAAGGACCCTTTACTTAGATTTAAGAATACCTAATAGTCGAACTAGAAATCAACCCCAAACCCATTTACAACCCTTCTCACACTACTTAAGATATTAAAAAGAAACTGGGCGTAACTTCAATGTATTGATGTGCACAATTTGCGCAAAGATTATCTGAGGATAATTCAACTTGAATATTCCACCAACTCAGTTATAATGTGTTTGTTTCATACAGCATTCAAAGCTTTCTCTCTCTATTGCCTTGACAGATTAAATTAATTATCATTACATACATTATTTATAAGTCAATTAAATTACAAGAAAAGAATCACCAAGCATCGTATTGATAAAAGGTCTTTCCACCTAAAAAGTAAAAGTAACATTGGGTTGACTGTTAAAAAGCAATTTAAAACTTGTTTGATTCTACCTGTAAGAGTTGTTGCATATTATTAGTTAATTTTGCTGGCCATTTTATAGTTTTTACTCAAATGACCAGTGGCGTCATGGGAATCCAGGCAGTAAAATATATTCTTCTCGTAAGCTTTTTCTAAAGGTATTAGCTTTATCTAAAAAATTTAAGTTTAAAGAACCAGATATAATCATGGCGGTACAGTCCATCCCCTTGGCGTCATCAATTTCTTTAATTGCGGCTTATAGGATAGGCAGCCTCGAATACCCCTGAAGTTGTTTTCCGAACTAAGAACATTTATTATACACGTCAACAGCTTTTGACACTCTAAAGTCCAAATTCGACCATACCTGAAATACCCCTCGCACATTTGGACTCTGGTCCCAAGCCTTTATACAGGGTGATTCAAAAGTACTTCGACAAACTTCGGGAGGTAATTGCCGGCAATATTTCAAGATGAAAAGTTCTTATAAACAGTGGTCCCTGGCGACTTCGTTACGGAGATACAGGGTGTTGAAATGTTAGAAGGAATGGTAATAATTTTTAAATAACTCCTTAACGAGTAATTTTTTTTTTATGAAATTTGGTGAATTAAATAAGCATCTCAGGACACTTATTTTCAAAGTAAAACACATTCGTAAATTTAACCAGTGGCGTCGGTACAAAATGTGGCTATCATATTTTTTGTGGAAACTATGCCTAACCTAACCACACCACTGACTTATTTGATTTTAACTTTTTTTTTATGAATCCCCCATTCAATTACAACAAAAAAGTTCACGTGTGTTATTTTGCTACGAGGGCCAGTTTAATGTCAAATGATTATTTTATTTGACTATACACAAATATTAAAAAATATGTTTTAAATAATTGATCAAACACTCAAATATTAATTTAAGTATATTAACTAAGATCTATACATACTTACAATAAACAAATATGTAGGTATATGCCAAAGGAAGGCATCTGAGGATGCCTATTTAAGTATAACATGTTCTCAGTGACATGCATATTTATTTATTAGTATGCATAGTATGTTATTTTCTAATATTTTCTATTTTGACAAGGCGGCTTTGGAAATACTTTTTTGATATTTTGTATTTTGATAAGGCGGCTTTGGAAGTGCATTTAATTATAATTAAATTACATGTTATACCTTACCCCTTACATAATAAATCTTTGAATTTAAAACATATTTTTTAATATTTGTGTATAGTCAAATAAAATAATCATTTGACATTAAACTGGCCCTCGTAGCAAAATAACACACGTGAACTTTTTTGTTGTAATTGAATGGGGGATTCATAAAAAAAAAGTTAAAATCAAATAAGTCAGTGGTGTGGTTAGGTTAGGCATAGTTTTCACAAAAAATATGATAGCCACATTTTGTACCGACGCCACTGGTTAAATTTACGAATGTGTTTTACTTTGAAAATAAGTGTCCTGAGATGCTTATTTAATTCACCAAATTTCATAAAAAAAAAATTACTCGTTAAGGAGTTATTTAAAAATTATTACCATTCCTTCTAACATTTCAACACCCTGTATCTCCGTAACGAAGTCGCCAGGGACCACTGTTTATAAGAACTTTTCATCTTGAAATATTGCCGGCAATTACCTCCCGAAGTTTGTCGAAGTACTTTTGAATCACCCTGTATACCTACCCTTAGACTGCTGGATTACATCCAAAATAATAATTTACTTGTTCAACAATCATGATCTGACAAGCAACATTGAAAGCTTAGAACATGGAAGACACTTTAGTTACTTATAAGCCTTTTGTACCCATATTTTGATGATAAATGTTCATGGTAGACATTACGAACCACTGCAGTTCACCTGTGCGTGGTTCAGCTTAGTGTTGATAAAAATTCCTTGATATGAATGCCATCCCTCTAGAACTACCTGTTCCTTATCGAGTGTATCTCCAAAGGGTCAAGATCAACGTGAAACGTTTTAACATTGAAAATGTTTATAGTATCGCACGGGCACATTAGTATGGGTACGGAATTCAATGAAATTCTTGTGTTGCATTTGTCCCATGCGTCACACAGTCTAACGACACCGAATTAAAATGATCCACAAGCGGAACTACGCGAACCACCGCTGCCGAGCCGGTGGCCCGATGATGACGGCGAAGGGAGAAGGGACGAAGGACGACGGGATCAGACCAAGTCGAGAGTTAGAGGCGCGCTAGAGTTTATAACCTTTATTTTACTATTTTTTATATTATGAATCAATAAAACTTATATCAACTACCTAAATATTACATTCAAATCTATGAGTTTTCGCAGATCTCAAATCTCACAATAGTCACAAGCGTTGCACTCTGCTTCAGTATTTTCAATGTCCCCCTCGGTTGCATCTTTGTAAAGGACTGTAAATTTCCTTCCCAAACGCAGTGCTTACAACGCGCCACATGAAATTTTTCCTACAATGCTGGGTCGTGTCATAAAAAAATATTTTTGTAAGTTCACTTAATTGAAAATTAATACATACAGTGTGTTCAAAAAAGTATGCAACATGGGAAACTTCTTTATTATGGGTTTCTCAGAAAGTTTTTTCTTGATAAAAGTACGTGCTGGCCTTGAAACAATAAATGCCTATTTTAGAGTTCATGCGTGGCCTTTCTGGAATCGCGTCAAGAGTAAAGTACCTCAACTCTTAATTTTTTCTTATCTCTTGGATAAATGAAACGTTTCGTAACTATGTGAGTGTAATGTAGTTTCTATCTTAAATAAATTTTCAAGTTGTTTGACAAGTACACTAATAACAAAAGAATAAAAGATTCACCAGTGGCGTGCCGTTTAAGAAAAAATGGAGAAGAAACAAGAAAAACTAAAAGTTAGGGTACTTGAGTCATACACAAAATCTAAAATAGATGTTTATGGTTTCAAGGCAAGCACCAACTTTTATCAAGAATGATATTTTCCGAGAAACAAAATAAATAATAAATATATATCGCATAGTTTTTTTGGACACATTGTATAAAAAATTGCGTTTAATATTAATCTAATAATAGATAATAACAAAACTTTTACATACTTACTTCCTAAAGGCATTCTTGCAAAAACCTTGTTAGTTTAGAAAAAATACGAATTTCCTTGAAAGTAATTTGTTTTTAAATTGACGAAAATCCCTCTGTTTCTATCGTAAAAAAAATAGATACTATGTGTTATAAATCCAAATATCTGAAATTTGTTTGGTTACTCAATGAATTCTTCATTTGTAATTAAAAAAATTTTGCTTGTCTCAGCCAATAGGTACTCATTAAAATTCCTATTTCTTTTGCATAACTCTAAGTTATTTATTTAATTTTATGTACCTATTTTTATGTTACTACGGAGTGACATTAAAATATTTTCATAACGTTTATAAATTAATCATGAATCTTTTATTGAAATTATACAAAGTAATTTATTGCTGAATATGATAATACAAATTATTATTCATGTACTATTAATATCTTTCCAATCTGGCTCGTATGTATACAGGGTGTTTCAATATTATACCGACAAATTGAAACAGGTGATTGATTCCTTGACAAAAAATAATGAAAAAAGTTCTCATTATTGGAGGTCCGGAAATCGCTCGTTTGTAATATACAGGGTGTTAAACTTTTAATTTTTTTTCGGTTTTCCCTATTTATTTTATGCATGCTTAAAGATTGTTTAGCCAAATTCTGTACTGTTGTTACATATTAAAGTATCTAAAGAATTAACCGATGGTCATTTAAAACTATCTATAGGGTGTTATTTTTTGGGCGTCGCCGCTACTGAGACCCCCTAACTTTTTTTGATACAACGCTGACTATCCTTTCATATAGAAACAACTTTTTTGGTTTATCGTTTACCTTTTTAAATTCTTGCACTTTTTTGATATTTGATACGGTTCTGCTGATATTTGGTAAAATATGATTTAAAGCAGGGCTACATTTTGAATATGGTCAAATAATAAGAAATGTCTACATTAGTTTATACAGTTCAAAGTTTAACACTCTGTATCTTCCAAGCGAGGGGTTTCTGGACCTCCATTAATGGAAACTTTTTTCATTATTTTTTGTCAAGAAATCACCTGTTTCAATTTGTCGGTATAATATTGAAACACCTTGTATAATATGGAAGTTGAAGAAAATACCTTTCAAAAGCCATGTTTCTATCACAAAACCAGTTTAATTATTATTTAAACAGTGTACATGGTATTTTCTTAAATGCGATACGATGCAAATCATACCGTAATATCTCAAAAAGTTTTAAAGTCACATTTGCCCAATCACAAAATTGCATACGCTTGGCGTAGTCTCCAGGTTGAAGATTCTGTACACGCTGTACATGGTACGGGTATAAGCCTTGCTCGTGAAGCGTATTGATCACTCTTTTTTGGGGAATCCCCAACCGAATTCCAATTCTTCGTGAGCTTTTCGTCGCATCTTCTTTTACTAAAGCTAGAACATTTTCTATTTCTTCTTGATCCTGTTGAATGGCTCGTTCGGATGTCACATTAGCACTTGGAAGCGTTCCGGTCTCGCAGAGTTTGTTGAAAACTCTGATAATAGCCTTTCTGTTCGGTGTTCTTTCATGTGGAAATCGTTCACAATATTCTTCAGCAGCCGCTGTAGCATTCCCATTACACAAACAATATATAAAAGCCATATTGACATATTCGAGATGTGAATAAATGTGTGGCATTTTATAAAATTAAAATGATACAAATCCGAAAGTTAACGGTGAATCAATGTAACATTTTATACTGACACTAATAGGATAGTGACAGCACAACAATCAAAAGCAAACAATAATAACATTTATTACAGGAAAGCTAAATTAATGCAATATTTTGTTTTTGCCTTATACCTTGAAAACAAATAAGTATTGGATAACAACATTTGAGTTTTTTCTTATTATTTTGATGCATAGATTATACCCTTAGAGTTAGGCCCATTCCTCCCGACTCACCCTGTATAGAAATATTTTTGAAATTTTAAGTTGGAATAAAATATGTAGACTGATTATAATAATAACAACGCTTTTTTTAATAAAAGGTACTTAAAACAATCCTAACACGTGACACGACCTCAATACACGTGCAGTTACTTATTGACTGCCATCACCATCGCCTTACGCTGGTTGTATACCCAATACACAAGCCTAAAGCCGGGTTTATGCCCTATCGGCGCGTTTTCGTATTGTTAATTGAATATGACCGAAGCCTCTGGTACGGAGTATGACGTCGCACCTTTGGACATTGACGGTCACGTGATATTTCCATTGTCGTTCCTACTTAATTCTACCTGTGAGTTGATGTCTTAATTTATTTAATACCTTGTTATTATTATAATATTAGTTCTAATTTTTAAACGGCAAATTGCCTCCAGTTGAGAAAGGATTTCTCTACCTACAAATTATTTTCTTTACTATACGGTGTTGCATGTTCCATTTCTGATAGGCGTTGTTTTAGAATAATCCAGTGAATTCGGATGTGGTTTGGCTATTATCGTTTAGTGCCAATGTAACTTCTACGACAAACAAAAGTTTCCTTATACCATTAATTTAATCACCGAAATACATTTAGAGAGAAAACTTAAACAAGGCAATCAACTTTCACGATATAACATTTTAATCACCTACAGGCTTAATTTCTACCATTTAAGTGTCTGATCGAAACTGAAACGTACTTTATGAATATTTTCGATAATTATTACCTAATTATTTAGAAAAATTTACTACTTGCTTTCAATTCTCATAGACGAATGAGAAATTAATTACGAAAAATGTCAAGAACTCTGGTTGCAGACAAACGTGTGTTTAATTAAATTTTCTATAAACGTGCATAAACACTGATATTATAGTATTGTACGAGTATGAATTAAAAATCATTTATTTGCTTGTAAAACCTAATTAATTTTATTGTTAACCTTATTAGGCAGTGAAAAGAGACTTCTTAAGACAAGCAGTTTATCTTCATTTTAGGGATTACCAACTTTAAATTATTTTTTTGTGCATTGCCAGAATTCTGCACCTTTTTCTATCTGAAAATTCATCTGTACTGGATTTTACGGCACAAGGGAACGATAATAGTATATTACAAACCGAGGTGGAAAGTGATTCATTTCCGTCGAGAGATTAGGGAGTTTACCCTGACGCGAAGATAAAATGAAACTTCACCGGGGTTGGTATACTATTTAATGTATAACTATTCTTTTTTTGCTAAACCCCGTTAAAGAAAATGGTAGTTAGAGCATGTTGTTAGTATGTTGCGCGATCAAGCAGGTTACTGAAACACACAAATTGTTTTTGTATAATGTTTTTTATTTGGTTGGTTATCTGGTTAAGTCCATCAAAAAATAATTCTCTCTTGTGTTCACACTATAATAAATATAAATTTGACATATTTATTTATATTTCATTCCTGTAAAAATTTCAAATAATAATATGATCTATACTGCGGACCCTATAAATAAATGAAAACAAAAAGTGAAGCATTTTTAAAATGTTTAAGGATTGAAAATAAAAGATTTACAATAATGTATGTAATGTTGATATTTCTGAATTTTTGAAAGGTTTTAAAACAGATAAAGGACTTAAACAAGGGTGTTGCATTTCACCCACATTATTTAAAATATACCTGGAACAAGGACTTAAACCCTGGAAAGGAAAATGTAGTACAATGGGCATCCCACTAAACGAGACCACACTATATACCCTATGCTTCGCAGACGTGGTGGTTCAAGAGTACGACGATCTAGAGTATATGACAAAAAAGCTAATAGAAGAATATACAAAGTGGGGCTTAGAAGTAAATATAAATTAAACTGAGTACATATTGGGGGCGTGCAGCAAGACCTTATGCTAGAAAATGGACAATGTATAAAAAGATGCGAAAACTATTCGTACTTAGGAACAAAAATCACAAACGATAGTACACTGGACAGAGAAATCAAGGAAAGGAACATGCAGGGAAGGAGAGCTACAGCTATGATGAATGGAATACTGTGGGAACAGCAGGTATCGAAACGAAACAAACAAAGAGTATTTGATATAATCATAAAAAAGTATTGTCACATATAGTAGTGAAGTATGGCAAATCAAATAAAGAGCCGAATTATAACTAAGGGCTACGGAGATGGACTACTGGAGACGAGCAAGGGGCAGATCAAGGATGGATAGAGTTACTAACAAAAGGATTAGAGAGATTATGGGAGTCACACACGATATAATGGACGATATTAGGGTCAAACAACTGAAGTGGTATGGGCATGTAAAACGGATGAACGAGGAACGACTCCCAAAACAGATACTGCAATGTACCCCATAAGAAAGACGAAAACGACGGAGACCCAGAAAAAGTTGGAAAGAGGGAATAGACAAGGAGATCAGGTTGAGAGAGCTGAGGGAAGACCATTGGCAAGACCGAGATCAATGGAGACTGAAAATCGGAAGACGTCAGAGAACGTTGTAAACCGAATTATATATATATCGCAATACAACTGAACACTCTCCGTGAGAAATAAAGGCTGACATTCAATTTTCAAAATAAGAAAACAAGTTATACCACAAAAGGTATTTTTACCTGTTATAAGGAAATTTTCTATTTTATACTAAAAACATTTAAGAATTTCTTTACCTAGAAATCATTATAACCCGGCCCCGACAACAAACATTGAAAATTTAAGGGTATTTACGACCGCACTTAGCACCCATTTTATTGCAATCATTAAATCAGAATCATTTTTGAACATTTTTCTGATTGACATTAACAATTAAATTTTTAACAATTCTTATTTTTTTTTTCATTAATTATTTTTATTTTATTTTATTTAAAGGTTAACTTATGATATTTTCTAATGATGCACCCCATGTCTTGTCGCATTTTTGAAATTAACTTTATTTCCACGTTCCAAAATTATGTTATTTTTCGTTTCAAAATCACCTTTTACTTTTCTAGTTATTATACCGTGAGTGCAAAAATTATTTTCATCCCAGATGGCTTGGACTAAAAAGCGTAGGGCTTGGTTAAGATCAAAATTATAAGGGGACGATATATCTAACCAAATCTAGGTTAAAATTGCGTCAATTTCATATTATGACATGATATGTCAAACTGATGAATATTAAAATATAGTTGTTGCAAAACAAAAACCCTTCGAGTGACGCCAGTTATCGACAGTGTTGCCAGCTTGTAACCAAAATATCCGAATGAGGGAAGTACACAGTTTTTTTTTTTTTTATAAAAACAAGATAATAGTTATTTATGTATCTAGGGAATTATAATGGTCTTAATTACCGAGGGCAAAGTTTACGTCCCGAGGGCCTTTGGCCCGAGGGACAGCAATTGCCCGAGGTAATTGAGACCCTTATAATTCCAGTGATACATAAATAATTTTATTTCTGACCGATTTTAGTAACATTTTATTCATTTTTAAAGTGGAATAAATGTTTCAATTGATGAGAATCAAATTGACATTAGATGTCAATCGTTTGATTTTATGTCAAATTTTTCTTAATATCCCAAGGGGGTTATGACCCTTATAATTCCCGCGTAACTAAGACGTTATAAGCTAATAATATACCGGTCAGAAATAAAGATATAAAAATTTCCCATAGTTTATATATTTGTTCACTGCATAATACCTGTTACCATCAATTAACTTTAGTAGATCTAACACTTCTTTTATTTTTATCTTGCCAAGATCGACCAATGGTACCATTTTGAAAAATCCATGTTTCATCCAAGAAAACGAATTGATACAAGAATGCTTCTGTTTCTTTAATATATTCTTTAAAAAATCCCAGTCGTTTGAATGCTACATGGGAAAGTCCCTAAGCCCTTGCCTCAGTTCATCTTTTTACCATCCGAAGCCTATTTTCCTGAAGAGGCGTCTTAAAGAGTTAAGACAACAATCAAACAGTTTTCTGTCTTTTAATTTCTGACGTAAAGTTGTCATGATGTTCTAAAAAAAGTTACAGCTTATGAATAACCGATGTAAAACATTATAATTTTTAAATAATACAACTTACTTTCTTGTTTTGTACATTCCATAAAAATAGTGTCGCGGATATCCAATCTTCACACATTTACAACTCTCTTTGAATTAGAACGTTTGTTTTAAGGTGATTATAATATTTTTTTTTCTTAACTGTTGTTAAAATTGCGCTTACAGTAGAGATATTCAAATTTAGGGCAGCTGCTACACGCTAAAAATTAGTAAAGTAGAAATAAAATATCTAGACCTTAACATATTTTTTAAATTTGCATCTCTGTACTACTGTAAAAATAGCTTCTTAAAGAAGCTATTAGCTCTTTGCACTGACTATTTAAATGCTTCGGAATTTTTCACAAATAGTAGACAATGTAATTGACAGAGATATGTATGTGCACTTTTGTTTCTCTTAATAGTTTTTCAATGCTATTTACGAAAAGATCTGGAGTTTTTATTAAAAAATTGACGCACAGCAACATGGAACCGCAAACAATTAAGGTTAGTTTTGCACGAAACGCCAAACCAAGTCAACGAACGAGCTGGCGCCACCACACCGTTTACAATAAAATTGTATTGCCAACTATCGCCCAATAAAATTGAAATTAAGTTAAGCTATAAGTGGGTTCGTATCAAAGAAGAATACTTTAAGTTTGTAGTAAATTCAATATCGAATAAAGTTTTAATACTTTTTGCCCAAATGTAATTTCCTCGTGTTTTCTTACGTTACAATTATCAGCTGATTGATGACGTGCATCGGTTTCTGTTTTGCATCAACTGTAAGTAAACAAATACAAATTTATTTTGGTTGTTCACAAAATTAACAAAGTAAGAATATAGAGAGAATATATTAAAAACTTTAGAGACTGCTAAGATTAGCCACCACTAAGCAAAAGTTCACACGTCTCTTCATATTTTCATATTTTCGAAAACGTTCACCAGCATCTCTGGAGAAATATTACCACATTCTTGGATAATTCTATCTTCCAATTGTTTTAAATTTTCGACTGGTGTTTTAAAATTATTGTTTTTCAAATGAGGAGAAATGAAGTCAGGGCCATCTTTAGGCATGGGCCCACTGGGCCCGGGCCCGGGGCCCCCGGCCACGGGGGGCCCCGCCGATCCCTCTACGGCTGGCAGAATTTCTTAAAAAGGCTTATGTATTAACACTATTAAGTGGGAAATAACATTAATTTGACTAACATGTTTATTTAAAAAATCATAAAAAAAAGTAATCATCAGTAAGGAAAGGGGAATAGTAGCATTGCAAACCAACAAATAAGTATTTCAGATTTATACCTTCTTCTGCGTAAAGACGAAATTGAAGACACTTTTCCAAATGTTGGAATATTACTAAGGATTTTCTTATCATTGATGATTACAAACTGTAGTGGTGAACGCTCTTTTTCAAAGCTTGCAAGAATTAAAAATGAACTTCGGAGTACTATGCTTCAAGAGAGACTAAATAGTTTGTCATTGATAAATATAAAAAAAAAATAAAAAAAACTAACCTGAACTAACCAACCTTATTATAGTAGGTAAGGTTAAGTTTATACTCTGATTACTTTACGTTTACAGAGGAAGTAAACAATGATTACGCTCGATCTTGGCGTTTAAGATTTGTTATTGGTCCCGTGGCAATGTCAACATCGCATGTCATTGCTTACTTTTTCTGTAAACGTGAAATAAATAGAGTACATAATATAGTTAAAAATTGCCTGCCACGCTACTTTTCAGTTTTCAAAAATCTCGTAACAGGGGCATTGGCGTATTTAGGATTCGCCCCCCCCCCTTCCTCGGCTCAATAGTAAAGAGAAAACTTAAAATTAAATTATTCATCATTCATTCATTTACAATAATTAACAACATGAATCAATATTTCAAATTTAATACATCGACAGAAATACTAGCCCACTTAAAAAAAAATATTTAAAATAAAAATATTGGCGTTTATATTTAGAAATTTCTTTATTTCTACGTTTTCTCGGGTTGGGCTATCGAAAAGAAAATTTCTAGATTTTAAAAGTCCAAAAAAAGGGCGTGGCACCTAAAAAAATTTGCCTGCGGCGCTTTTTTTAAAATACAAAGATGGTAGAGGGGCCACAACGCCAAAAGTGCCAGGGGCCCCCTCATACCTAAAGACGGCCCTGAATGAAGTAATCCATAACCGTCAAACAAGGTGATCTAGGTGGGAATTTAATGTCCGTTCGAAGACTGATCAACCTGTCGTCGAAGAAATTGGGTAAGTAGTTAACAGTTTTGGCGGATGTAAGGGCGGTTGCACCGTCCTGTTAAAAATAACTATAACCTAGTTCACCGTCAAGTAATTGCCCCCACAATGTGCTGTAACTGTGCCATGGAAAAAAATAGGACCAAGAATTCTTCTTCGGGAAACAGCCAACCAGACACCAACTTTTTGAGGGTGCAATGTGAACCCCACAAGAAAATTGGGATTTTCACTACTCCACCTGCATGTATTCTGAGAATTCACATTACCGATCAGGTGGAACCAGGCTTCATCAGAAAAAAATGTCAGGTCTAATAAATCATTTATTTCCAATAAATTTGGGATGGACCACTGACCACTGACAGTAATTCCTCCGTCTTTCAAAATCTACAGCACGTATTTTTTGGAATACTTACACTTTATAAGGAAACAAGTTTAATTGCATTTTAAGAATGGGCTTGGATGTTCCCACTTCTTAAGATAGGCGTCTTACACATTTTGTTGGCGCTTTATTTCACGACCGTTTGCAACAAGTTCTGCTGTTCTTAAAGATGGTATTCCAGCTCCTTTTTTTATGTTGTATAGAACCTGTTTCCCTTAACAGAGCCACGATTCTTCTAAGGCAATGATAAAAATCCCCAGCAGTAAACAGTAAAAGCGACGTTAGGAAAATTTTCACGAAAATAGTCCATGCACAAACGCTGATTGTATTGCCACTTACCATTTACTCTAACCCCGTTTCGAAAATATGCTTCAATCATAAACTTTTTGTGCTGTTCCGTAGAACCTATTGCATGAATTATTCAAGAAATTGGATAAATTAGCGATGAATCAAATTACTTGTAACCACTGTTAAAGATGACGGAACAACTAAGTAATAATCTGGTATTTACTGACACTTAACAGGTATTAAGCTCTACCGCTAAGTAGTACACCCTTAGATGCAAAGCAGACTTAGATGATAATAATTTTGCGCGCAAGGTTTAAAAAATTTTCAGGGAAAAGCTGGCAACCTTTGTATTTATCTATGTTTTCTTTTCTCTTTTTTCTCAACACAACATCAACTTTTAAAAGGGTGGAAAATTATAGGAAAATCCGCTGTACATTAAAATGACAATGACACGTATATATTATTTAAAAAATGTTATAAATTTCTTAAATTTTTTGTTGCAACACCTCATAATTGAAAATAAAATAGTATACAATCCTCAACGAGAAATTTCATTACTGTTTTATGATATAATTGAATCTATATACAGGGTGCTGATAAAGTTTGAAATATTAGGAATATTTCTGAACAGGTTAACTTAAAAAAAAACGCTCAGACACGTTGATCTTTTTTTTATTTCTGCATTTTTTTATCCAATACTAGAATATACAGGGTGTTACATAAGTGAATTTTCACGTCAATGTCACTTTTTGTAAATGGTATACCCTGTATGTTATCTCATTTTTTAATTATACGCAAAATTCTAAGCAGATTTCGTTTACGATGTCCTATACCTATCTTCAACTGTTTACGAATTATTGACAATTGAAAATTAGACATCTTCAATGAAAATAAAAATATAAATTGAATTGTTTGAGCGTTTTTTTTTTAAGTTAACCTGTTCACAGATATTTCTATTATTCCCAACTTTATTTTCATTCGTATAGGGTGTTTCAAAAAATCAGTATCAATTTCAAGTTTGTTTTTATAAACGAAATGACACTTTTTTAAATTTTAAACATATTATTTTATTTAATGAACATTATTTACAATAAAAGAATATGCCTACCTATTTTAATAAATGTTGGAAGTGGTATCCATTCACAGCTCTACAATGACCCAATCTATCCACAAACTCTCTTTGGACGTTAGTAACAATATCTGGGGTAATTTGCCGTATCGTGGCTCTTATTCTTATTTTCAAGTCTTCTAAATTTTGTGGTTTATTTTTGTATACTCTCTCTTTAACTTAGCCTCATAAGAAGAAGTCGAGCGGAGTTAATTCGGGTGACCTTGGTGACCACTCTATTTCGCCCCGTCGGCCTATCACACGATGATGAAACGTATTTTCCAAATATCTTCGAGCATTTGCGCTAAAATGGGCTGGAGCTCCATCTTGCTGGAACCAAAGTCTATCATCAAACGTATCTGGAACATCTTGATTTAGAAATAGTGTAATTAAGGCAGGTACAAGTTCTTCCTCTAGAAATGACAGGTATCGTTCGCCATTCAATGTCCCCTCAAAAAAATATGGCCCGATGATTCTATTCTCAACAATTCCCGCCCAAACATTAATTTTCTCCCCATACTGCGTATGTCCCTCTCTATACCATTGTGGATTTTTATTTGACTAATAACGGAAATTTTGCTTATTTACTTCCCCATTAAGGCAAAATGTGGCTTCATCAGAGAAAATCACGTTTTTTACAAAATTATTATTATTTTGGCAGATATCCATCATTACCTCACAAAACTGATTCCTTTTGTCCGGATCATCGTCATATAGCTCTTGAACTATTTTTATTTTATAAGGACGCCAGTTTTCTTTTCTTAAGAACTTCACAATAGCTGAATGATCCACATCAATGTTGTCTTGGTTTGAAAGACATCTAGTACTTGAATGAGGATTTCTTCCAGCGACATTAAAATATCAATTTTAGTGCCTTAAGGGATGCCTCGTCGTCCTGAACGCGGCTTGTCTCTGACTAACCTGACTGATTGGCTGTCTCTCCGGGACACTCCGGGTATTTATTATTGAAGATCTGACACACTTCTTCTTACGCTCGAGTTTTATCTCCACAACCAGCCATAATGAGGATCTCGATTATTTGCGTTTCTGTTAAGTACATTATGATAAAATAATACAAAATAATCAAATAATCACAAGGCGTTTGTTTGTCAAAAAAGTGAATTAGAATGACATATATTGGTAACCATGCTAACGTCCAAAGAGAGTTTGTGGATAGATTGGGTCATTGTAGAGTTGTGAATCGATACCACTTCCAACATTTATTAAAATAGGCAGGCATATTCCTTTATTGTAAATAATGTTCATTAAATAAAATAGGTAATATGTTTAAATTTAAAAAAGTGTAATTTTGTTTATAAGAACAAACTTGAAATTGATACTGATTTTTTGAGACACCCTACACGAATGAAAATAAAGTTGGGAATAATAGAAATATCTATGAACAGGTTAACTTAAAAATAAACGCTCAAACAATTCAATTTATATTTTTATTTGCATTGAAGATGTCTAATTTTAAATTGTCAATAATTCGTAAACAGTTGAAAATAGGTAATAAACAAAATCTGCTTAGAATCTTGCGTAGAATCAAAAAATGAGATAATATACAGGGTATTCCATTTACAAAAAGTGACATTGACGTAATAATTCATTTATGTAACACCCTGTATATTCTAGTATTGGATAAAAAATGCAGAAATAAAAATAAAGATCAACGTGTCTGAGCGTTTTTTTTTTTAAAGTTAACCTGTTCAGAAATATTCCTATTATTCCAAACTTTATCACCACCCTGTATATCTCCGGGGTGAAGATTATTCATATTGAAGAGGAAAGGAAAATCCAAAATTCTTCACAAATATTTAATATTTTGCTCTACGCGTTTCGGTTTCTTAAACCATTTTCACTACAGAGAAGCAGCGAAAATTGTGAATGAGTTTAAATAGTAAATGTTTGTTTTGTGCAACCTAGATGCCGCTCTGGTTCGGTATTTTGTTTTATTTTTTTACATGTTTTCGGGTTTATCCCCTTGATCAATTTTATATATTTAGTTAACCTGTGTTCGCCATAGTGAACTTGTTTGTGTCCTTAATTTAAAGTTTGTGATTATATTATGTAGTAAGTAATACCTAACAATTTTGATTTTTGATTGAGATTATTATATAAATGAACTTTTTAGACCGCTCTTGAAAATGGTTTAAAAAAACGAAACGCGTAGAGCAAAATATTTAATATTTGTGAAGAATTTTTGATTTTTCTTTCCTCTTCAATAAGTCTTGTGATATAGTTTATATGGACGCTACTCATCTCTATCTTAGATCTCTTAACAGCAATGAGATATTTTCCGTCTTGTCGTATAATGTACTATTTCCGTTCCCTCTTTACTGACCTCTAGCATGCCATGAGATTAGAAAATCTCATAAAAATGTTCTACTTGGTATAATAAAAGTAGCCCGTGCAGCACTAGCATGACGACGAAACGAGCATTTTTTTGTGTTGTCATGTATCATGCCTGGAAAGTGTTACGTTAAGCTTTGAGCCTCCGCCTATGGCTACCGTACTTTGCTTACTCACTCTGCAAAATCACACTTTTCAGTCTTAATACGTAATAGTATATGACCTGTCAAGACCGAAAAGTACTATTTTACACGACTATGCAGGCGAGCCGTCAGGCGAGCTCTGGTTGCCTGCCGGTCCTGTTAAGGTACTTTCCGGATATGTAATGTGCAATATTTTGCTTCCAATCGACACAAGGTCCAGTGACGTAAGAGAAACTTTTGATAATGTATTACTATATTGGTATATATTTAGACAGTTGGAAAACTCTATGGTCAGGAAAATATTTAATAAACTGAAATATTTAGACTAACTAAAAAAAAATGTAAATACCAACTTGAATGGTAATAAAAGCGGGACCGGTAAAGTACTTCACCGGTCCCTCTTTTTGCTTTCCGGTCAAGACCGGTAAAGTGATATATTTCGGATATAAAATTGTCTAAAAAGTGCTTGCTTTCCGGTCCGATCAAGATATATTGTTGCAGTTTCTAGGAGCTTGCGAGACAGTAGCCAGACTCGGGTGTTATAAAACAGTTAATTAAAGTACGAAGATTAATAGAATACATCCTAAAAGAATATACACTGTTGCGAAATATATAACCCTTAAGGAATTAAACTTTATTTACTCTTAGAACATAGTTTTTGCGAACGTCTATAGTTTGACCAATAAATCCAGAATTTGTTTGACCAGTAAATCTAGAATAAACCTATCGGTTTTTATGACAAAATTTCCCTCGATTCCCCCCTTCGTCTTATGCAGCTTTTCACTCCCTATACTTATGAATCTTTATTTTGAGCAACATTTTTGTCTATGTTGAGGTAAAAATGGTTCGATATGGTAGGTAAGGGCAGATTCGAAAGTAGGCTGAAATATATATATTACAGCTACTTATAGATCTGTAATATCTAAACTAAAACATTACTAATGAGCGTCGCCATGAAATGGTTCGGTTACTTTTTTCCCCTCTATTCGTATTTCTTCTGTATTGTCAAAAAGAATAAATAAAAATGAAAATAACAATAGATAAATAAGAGAAACAGAAATTAAAGACAAGAAAATACCGAATACACGCATGCCAGCTTTATGAGTCAGCAATATAATGCTGAAGCATGATTTTCTTTGTTGTTAAAAGATCGACAATTAAATTTATTGCAAAAATGCAATTACCAATGCTAAACCTTATTTCACACCTTAAATTCTTGAATAGGTAATGATATTAACACACATTGACTAGCCCAAGGAAAAGCAAAGAAAACCTTGTTTTTAATGTTCTAATTATTATGTATAAAGTTTGTACATCATTATAATTTTCCATATTTACTGGTATTAAAATGTATAATGCGTTTTGTTAAGCTATTTTTACCTCCTTAGGCAGAAAATTTTCGAATTCTTGTTGTGCTGGGTGAAATTAAATTCTCATTACAAGCAAAATAAACAAATTAAGTTTGCTTGAATTTCTCCTTAGTATACAGGATTTTCACTTTAAACTCCGAATCTCGAAAACAAATGGATATATTTTGATTTCGTAAAGAGCCCTCGTTAGGTAGGATCAGTTTGCATTTTTTTTTTAAATATAACATCAATGCGATCCCTTCGACACTCTTGAAAAATATAAATCAATTGCAGGGTTGCAAGTTGAAACATATGAAAGTACTTTAAATTTAAGACTTTTTTGTCATATACCCTAATTCGATTACTTCACTCGTTTTTAAGTAATGCGAGATATTATTTAAATTTTTTAATTAATATTGGAGACAGGCCAGTAAAACCAATTTTCCCCTTAATAATCATTTCGTCATATAATAGTAGTACACGCCGCTGTAATTTTGTTTATTAGATCGGCCATATCTTCATTTGGTGTTTCTTAGATAATATCCCTTAAGTGACCCCAAAGAAAAAAATCTAAGGCTGTTATATCTGGTCTGGTAACCTTGGTGTCCATCTTATTGGTCTGTTGATTCTAACCAATTGATTACGGGATACTGTCTGTCTAAATGGCCCTTAACAACTTGAGCATTGGTGGAGCCCCATCCTGCTGTGGCCACATATTCGTTCTGTACGTAAACTGTAATTTGAAGAAAATGTAAATAACGTTCTCCAGTTAAAGTGCCCACTTAGAAACGAGGTACAGTAAGATATCCATTTGGACACTAAACACTAATTCCAAAATCGCGTTGATTTTCTCTTTCTCTAATTCAATGAGGATGGTTCTGGGACCAATGGCGAAAATTTTATCGGTTCAAAATTCCATTATTATGAAAGCAACTCTCATCGCTCCATAAAATGTTGAAAGATATTTACATTTTGACATTACAATTCGGAGAATCTTGCTAAGTATTCCAGTCTTCATACCGAGATCTTCTGACTCCAATCTATAAATTAATTTGATTTTGTATGAATGAAACTTGTTGGTGTGGAAAGCTTATTCCAATTAATACCAGTGTTTATTTTCTTTGATTTTCGTCAGTGAAGTTTTATAATTATCATCAACTTGCTATAAAACTTTGGCTGTATTTTCATCATTTGTGGCAATATTCCTCCTATCACTTTTCGGACTTACAAAGTTCCTGTACAGAGCTGCAAAAGTATTTGGTAATACATAATATAGTAACAATGACGTTCGTAATGCTGAAATCAAATTTTGCAAGGGAACCCTAGGCGAGAAATAGCCTAGCTACAACACTGTTCAAAGGTTAACATCTGATTTGGTTCAAACTTACGTTGTGAAAGCTACCCTAAGACGTGATATACAAATTACGTACAAGCAGAAACCAATGCTTTAATAATATTAAAAGGATTAAAAGTAAAGTGTCACCGCAAGTTCTCATTAGTAAACCAAATCGATTTGCATGGTAATTTCTCAAGTTGTTTTTCTCTCGTCTAAACAATGTGGTTCGGTCATCTTGGAACCATTTCGTAAAGCAAATCTTATTTCATTTGAAAGTTGAACTACGTTATATACCGAGTGTTTGCTTATTAATGGTACACATAAAAGCCACATCAGATTCCGTATGTAAAACTAATAGTTCTAGTCGAAAATTTCATAATAAGAGAGAGTGTCAAAGTTTTAAAGATGTTTTAGTATTTTTAAGAAAAGAGACATGTTTGCCCAAAATTTGGTCTCTTAAGGCTTGCTAGGGCGGAAAATTAATGTTTCTTAAACATTTTGATTTAGATAGAGGGCGCTATTTTGCTGTGGTTTAAACTCATTTGTGCCGTAGTAAATTCACGTAATGAATGAAAATGTGCCTTTGTTTTACCTTTATTATACATTAACACTTAAACTACTTAATGGGATAGTTAAAAAAAAAAAAAAAATTTTGATTTCAAAAATTACGTTGTTCTTTGATTGGTTTTATTTGCTAAATTCTTTTAAAATTAAAAAACAAAAGTTTTCTAAGGGAAGGGCTTAATTACCAATAACGTTTTGCTTAATATTACAAAAATAACAGAATTAATTAAAGAATTAGTGTGTTTACAAAGGCTTAAAGTATTTTATGAAAACAAACAAACAATTTAAAAAGGCGTACGGGGCAACTTAAACGCTCTTAATATATTCAGAGTGTTTTGGAAGTACGGTACGTAACTTTAGGAGGCGATTCCTCATGATATTCTAAGAGAAAAAGTGCATATGAACATGTGTCCGAAGTTGCCCGTTTCTTATATACAGGGTGTTAAAGTTTAAATTTTTTTTTTTAACTTCTTTAAATGTCCTTTCTCTTTATTGAAATTTGGTACGGTTATTGACAACGATAAGGGGCTTAATTAACCTTAACTAGATTAAATTTATTAAGTCTAGTAGGGCTCCGGGGAGCAACTTAAAGAATATTATTGACAGAAAAATGTACGCCACTGACTTTTTTCTAAGCTTGATTTTTTTTTCGGATTTACCAACTAGTAGTACAACTTTTTTGTTCCTTCAGTTGTTTTCGAATCTTGCTTCGTTTTCGAGAGAAAAAATTAAAACCACTTTATTGCATGTACACAAAAGTCCCTATGTATTTCAAAGTTAATTAAAACATTTAAATTAAAAATAAAATAATTTTGTTAAATAATGATACAAAAAAAAATGCAACAGTTAATCAAAGCAAATGTTGAAAATGACCACCTTTTGATAAAGCTCACGATTGTAATCGACTTATGTTTAAAATCTTTAACACCCTGTATATAAAAAACGGGGCAACTCCGGACACAAGGTAATATGAACTTTTTCTCTTAAAGTATCATATAGAATCACCCCCTTAAGTTACGTACCGTACTTCTGAAACACCCTGTATTTTATTTCCTCATGAAGTTAGAAAAAGTAAGGTTTGTCTTTATTCAAAACACGTGAATACACTAAAGAGCAAAATAAGTAAGCGAAAGTTTGCAGATCGCGCCTTTAAAAAAATCCCGAAATGCTAAACTTTGTGCAAAAATGTTTGTTTAGATTAGTTGAGATTTCTAAAATTATTTGTGAGTAACCTGAACTTTTGGACTAATATAATAAGTCTGGTTAAATACTCATACTTATACATAAAGAATCTCTGGTTTTGCTTTGTATCATTAATAAGGCTACACCCGTAGAAAAAATATTTATCTATTTAGCTTTACGAAGTAAAGATTATAGACAAGTAACAATAAAAAAATTGTGTTAAACTTTACAACCAATCACTGACCATATAATTTTTTAATAACGCCTTGGCTAGACTCACAAAAGAAACCATTAAACATAAGGTTTCATATTAGAAAAAAATGTCAATTATTGATACAGTCCCAAACGTCTTTCTTTTGTATTTACAATAAAACAGGGGGAAACTTATAAGATTTTTAAATTCTCGATGGTTTAAAGAAAAAAAATATTTGGCAGGGTGGTTAAAAATTCACATTTACTGATTCAATTGTTAACGCCTGTTTAATTTTAATCAATCTGTTAACTTTTCTGCAGCTGCTCAATCCAGTGAAGAACCACCAAAGAAAGAAGACAGCTTTGAAGCTGAATTATGCAAAGACAAAGATGCCGGTGAATGGTTTAGGCTAGTAGCTGGAGACGGTGACAACTGTCGTGACGTCATTCAATGTACATCTTCTGTAAGTACCCAACTCGTTGAATTCATATCATTCTAAAATTATGCAAGAGAGTTAAATAATACATTAAAACTTCGGAAAAAACATATGGCTACTGGGAATTAAAAAGTGTGCGCTAGAGGAATTTTTTCATGCAGGCAATGACACTTTCAAGCGAATATTATATTATATAGCCTAAGAGTACTATCTTTAAGCTCTGCTAATTCTCAAATAAACAGGCGGTCTACCTCTATAATATATATTTAAAGTTATCAACAATTCATTCTTCTTAACATGTTTCGAACATATATATGTTCATCATCAGGGGATAGTTTTCCTATTTAAAATTAATATATGTCGTTAGAAGTATATGCTGAATTTTCACCAGAGGTTCAAACTTTTGAGTAGTGTCAGTAATGTAAAGCCATGCCTAATAAAGACCCGTTTTAAGAAAAAAAGAAATCGTTAAAACGTTCTTGTATTATATTTATGCCAAAATAAAAGTATATGATAAAAAAAAAAGTTAGAGAAGGTTAAATTTTGTTACAGGATAGCAGAATGATAATGGTAAAGAATTCACCCTAACCTGACAAGTGATATCCGTATGTGACAATGTGGTTTTTCCCAACTTGTTTTACAATTTTTTTAATAAAATCACATTATGAGGCACAAACGACTAGTGTCTAGCCTTATCAAGATCTTTTGCCATGTAGATGTTTCCAGTTTCGTCCCTATTTACACCAGTAACCCTACAGATCCGTCCTTTGTTCCTTGTTAAATGTTATACATTTGCCAAATTTTATTTTATAACTATTTTGACTTCGCCCCATTCTACCTTCATTTTTCCACTCCAATTTGGTTTTAGACCTTCATCTCTTCTACTGTACTATATCATACCAACATTAAAATTTTTCCTTAACTTCTCGATCTTCAGATGTTTTTATTTCACATCAATAATCTTACTAATACAATAATCTTTTAAAATGTTATCTCAACTCTACCACTTTCTACCTTCATTCCCCAACATTAATTCAACTCCAATTCTTTACCACTTTGATTCTACTATACTGTATCAAAATTTAAGTTTCTACAAATTCTCTTTTATCATATACCTTTATTTTGCATCAATATAATACAGAAACTTTTCAACAATTTTCATATTTTCGTAAAACTGGTTTTTGGCTTTACATTACTGACTACTTAAAAGTTCGAACCAGTGGTCACAATTCAGCATCAACTTCTGCCTACTTATAATAATTTTAATTAGCAAAACTAGTCTGGTCGGTTACTGTATCCCCTGATGATGAATATACATATGTTCGAAACATGTTGGGAACAATGAAGTGTTGATAACTTTAAATACGTATTGTGGAGGTAGACCAGTTTGCCAACTCTATTTGTTATTTGTTTGGTTGTGGGTAAAGGTATTTATTTACCTTCTTAGTAAGTGTTTAAATTTTGGCAGCTACAACCCTAACTCCGAGCTTAACAAGAAAGCTTACCGTTCAATCCATATTATAAAAAACGAAATTTCTCCCATAGTGGCTCTTATATAAGTGAAATGTTTATTAATCTTTGTTTTTAACATAGGAAGCTTAGTAAAACATTACTGTATTCTTTGATTCTTTAGTTGCTTCTAGTTTTCAGAAATTTTTTCTTTTGCTCCAGGCTTCAATTGGTTTGGAATTGTTTTTATTGTGTTTGTCTTTATTTTTGAAGATTTTTTCTCTAATTAATATTTTTCCAACATCAAGCAATTTCAGCTAATTTTGGAACACCCTAATAATTTATTATGTTAATACATCAATACTTTTATTATAATTATACCCATTCTAGTATAACTGCAAACAATTTCTAGTTTCGGACTCCATATTACAGCAAAGAAGGATTAAAGTAAGTCTATTTGTATAGAAGGCCCCAGAAGAAAATTTAAATTCTATTGGGCAAAATTTCAACCTGCATATCATTTACAAGATTTATTCAAAGAGATCCAAGTGACATTCCGTGGGGTTGTGTCATAAAATTTAAAATACTCTTTTTCTTTGGTAATAAGTAGCTACATGTTCTTGGTAATTAGCCTTCTATGAGTAAATGTATCGATTTATTCCTCCTTTTTAAAATATATTCAGGTTAGTTTAGGTTACCGAAAATTTTTTATGTCCGGCAACAACGCTTTATACCTTTAGCTTTGATTCAACCTATTGTCTGCTCACTTTTGCTATTATTTATCTCTCTCTCTCTCTCTCTTTCAACAACCTATTCCTTTCCACCCTGTTGCTTTTTTGTCTGGTTAGCATTGGTTTGATAATTTGCAAGTTAAACCTTCAGCGTGTAGTTATTAAAAGCCGAGGTAAATGCTCTTCACCCCTCCTGGCCAGAACCATAATGTCTGCGTCATATGATGTGTGGCCATGCGTGTAAAGTCGTTGGAAAGATTCCTTCTGCAAAAAATCGCAATAAACATAAAGCATAAAATATATTCACCTTGTAAAAGGGGAGTTTTATGGATTGTGCAAGAGTTGGTTACACCTTCACATAATAAAATTAATAACATGTCTTTTACACGGCTTATTCTTTGATTTGTGATTTGTCTTAAAGCTCCAGATGACTTTATTAATATTACTAGTATTGTTATCAGGTTAAAATTGGGTGGCTATGACGCTTAAGCTATCGGTCCCTCAGTTCATTTTATGTATTTTGTATTAAAAATTTTGGGGTTTATACGAATCATTAAGTAGTTGGTTATATCTGCAGTAACACAATGATTGGGTAGATTATTCCATTATCTGTTTATTCTGTCGCATATGAAGTGCTGTCTACAAAGCTTTCTAAAGGATTTTCGAACCAATATGCAATTATGCCTCTTAGTCTTTGGTCTGTGTTTAGAGTAACGAAACTTAGTTCTACTGAATCATGCTCATGAAGTATTTTAAAAGTGTCTGTTCATCACCTTTGAGTCCTCTTTATTCCTGTGATGTTAAGTCAAGTATTTTCAGTCTTTCTTCATATGACATTATGTACTATAGTGGGAGAGAGCCTGGTGATTGGTCTCTGTACTTGTTCAAGTGCGTCAATGTCATTGCCAAAGCATGGATTCCACCCTAGAGCTGCATAATTCAAAGTGGGTCTTATGTAGTTCTCGTATGTTTTTGCAAGCAGCTCTGGAGAGAGGTTTTAAAAGTTCTTGAAATAATGTAGGAGATTGAGTTTGCTTTTCCAATTGAGGTATGTGGTCTTTTAGACTTTTTACGAATTTTATTATTTTTTCCATAACAGTATAACATATGCCAGGACACAGCATTTGCTTTCGTTTAAATCTAAACTCCACTTGTTCAACTGATCTATTTTAACCAGGTCTCTGTTGAGTGAATAATAATGTGAAGAATGGTTAGTGTATAATTTCGTGTCGACGCCAAACATTGACATTAGTGAGCTGATGCCGGTTGGTAAGGTAAGTCGGAGGTATATAAGTTAAATAATATTGTGGCTAAGATTGAATCTTGGAATACTTCTGTAGTGGTCTTAAACTTGTGCGATGTCACGCCCTCAACTCTAACAACACTTTTGTGTTTCTTGGATAGGAAGTCCCTAATCCAGCTTAAGGGATTTCCACCAATGTGCCAATAGTGTTTTAGTGCAATATTGCCGATTTAACTAGGACATATTTCAATAAAGAACATCTAAATATTTATTTATATTACACTAGCTTTATACTTTGGTTTTTGAATCAGATCTAAAACCTTTAACATCAACTGAATCTTCGTTTAGTTTTTACACCTTATCATTTACGACAAATGCAAAATTGATATTTGTTGCCCTGATGAGTGTGTGTCTTGTTATCTGACTGGCAGTATTAGTGGTTCAGCAGCATGGCGCCTCAGATACGTAAATAAATCATAACGTAGGTACAGCGTACTTTTCTACTGCCTCTCAACTGTATATTAGTGTATCTCTGCTATTGAATTTGACCGATAATAGGTAAGTTGAGTATGGTCTTGCTTTTATAAGTGAGTTGGTGATTTCAGGGTTTGTCGATAGTGCGTCTAGTAGTCTGTAATAATTGTGAGGAAAAATTCGTCCAGAGTAAGAATTTGGAAATCTCGATGCGGTATCCGATTCATCGTGTACCGGGTGACATCTGCGATCAGTTTCAGAATCCTGTTTTGAATGACCTGGAACTTACTCAGCTCAGCCCTGCTTATGTTGAACCACGAGGGGGCACCATTAGTCAGAACCGGCCTGCCCAGTACCTTGTAGAGGTTAACTTTGATGCGATTACTAAGTCTACTCCGCCTGTGAAGCAGGGCGTAGATGGAGCCCAATTGGCGCAATGCAAGCTTCACTCTATTGACTAAGCACAACCTCCAATTCAGTTTCTGGTCAAAGATAAGTCCCAGGTATTTGACCTCCTAGCGCTAGTTCAACTCAATTCGATTGACCCTGAGACACTAGCCATATAATTATTATTAGACTATAGTTGGAGTCAAGCAAATATTTGACGCGTGACACTTCCATCTTGTCATATTTGTCCAATACTAGGTTATTTCGATTTCACCAACTTTATTACAGCTGATACTTAGTCAGGGCCGGACTGACGAATATTGTTATTTATAAACCTTTGCAGAAAATGATTGCTGGGAAATTGGTCTAAGAATATGAATTATAATATAAATAAATTTGTTTTGATAAATTCTGTGCATTGTAATGGTGGGATTCAGGATTGACCATTAATATCACAGGTCTTAACAAAAGCAACCTTAGTAGTGTATAACGATTAGTAGTGTATAACGATTAAATTAATAAATAAAATGCGGATCTGCAGCCCATATGATTTGACCAAATCGACGAGAAGGTAACTCGGTTTATGTATATCTCTTTTTAGTCATATAAAAGGATAAAGATACAAATACTTCGAGTGGGTGGTAATTATTATAATATAAATTTAGCCATTAGTAACTTTTATATTATGAGTGGCCTGCCGTATTTGACACCCATGACAATATGGAAGTGTCACGCGTCAAATATTTGCTTGACCCCAACTATATGTATGAGTATTAAAATATAGGTATATTACAAAATTATTTAAATTTTAATTACATCAATGTATTATTTTCGTGGAATATCTTAATAAATTATAATTTAATCTAGATATCCAAGTCTGGCAACAGGTCATCGCGATGACAATTAAGGCAGTGGGCCAGAAAAATTGATTTAATGGACCACATAACCCACAAATATTTGGTGTGCTGTGCATCTGAGAAGCGTCAGGCTTCTCTAGGCGTGTGCTGATTGTTCGTCAGTAATCATCAGTAGCGTAGCATTCTAATTACGATTTTTAAGATTTAGTTAGTATTTTATTTTCATTTACTTCTTTATTTTCTCTTTAATAAAACCTAAATATATGTAACAACAAAGTCATATTCAGAAAAGCTACACGCACTCCTATAATTGCAGTCTAATTTGGTGCAAGTGCCACTTATTGATTGCACCTCAAATGTAATTAAAGATTGTAGTGTGGTCTGTCAATTGGATCCTGTGGAGGATTGTGGTGGTGGAGTGAATGTACCCTGCAGCGCCGGTAATGAGGCTCAGGTCAGTTTTTTAGGGGAGTGAATGCAAAGGGTTCAGTTTCCCTAATGCTGCTTAATATTCAATCCATCAGAAATAAGATTGACGAACTGTTTATTCTCCTGGAAAGTTTTCAGTTTCCAGGTGTTGTTTGTTTAACAGAACACTGGTTAAGGGATGACGAAATAATTTATATACCGGGCTATAGTGTATTGTCTAAGTTTTGTAGATCGAACTGCATCCATGGAGGTACCTTAATTTTAATCAGTGATACCTTTGGTAATAAAATAAAATGTGTTGATGTATGCAAATATAACCACCTCATTGTGGAGAGGGGTTTTGAGTTTTCCGTTGTTTTCTGCTGTGAGCTTCATTTGTATATTGTGTGCATATATAGGTCGCCTAGTGCATGTCAGACAGATTTTATCGATGGCTTAGAAATGCTCTTAAGCCAATTTCCGCCTCGTTCTCAGATAATTTTGACTGGTGATTTTAATATTGACTATTTTGGTGAAGTGAGCAGTTCACTGAAAAGCTTGTTGTCGTGCTTTAATCTGAGTATGCATGTGTCTGAACCGACCAGATTCTCTAAATATACATCAACTTTACTGGATTATGTATGTTCTAATGTAACAAACGTTTTATGCAATGTCCATAATGCCGCTTTATCGGACCATGAGGCAGTCCTAGCGGAGTTTAAATTTAATTTGCCTGCCTCAAAACCAACAAAGAGGAAAGGAAGAATCTTTTCCAAAAAAAATTTCCACTCTTTCCGCCGCCATTGTGCTGACACCTCCTGGGAATCTCCGAGAAATAATCCAATTGGTTACTTTCACTCCACCCTGGTGGACATTTTTAATAAGGCCTTTCCCATCGTTCAGGTAAGAAAGAAATCTAAAAAAAACTGGCTAACTAAGGCTTTGAAAATATCAGCAAGGAACATGCGCTCATTGCACTACCTCAGGAAGTATTTTTTAGATAACCAATTTTTTGTTGGGTCGCTACAGGACGATCTACAGAAGGACGGTGAAATCTGCAAAGAAACTATACTATAGTGATAAATTAAATAACTCTAATAATAAGTCTAGGGAAATATGGTCAATAATTAATGACCTTCGGCAGACAAGCACCAAAGTTAATAGTGATCCACTGTTGTCTCCAGACGATCTTAACGAGTTCTACTGCTCAATTGGGAGGAACCTATCTGCCAAGACAAAATCGCATGGGGGTTGTTCAAGTTATTTACATAAAGTATTGGTACCAGAAACCTTTTTTTTTTGTTCCCACTAATTTGCCCGAACTAAAGAGGACGATTTTAGAAATAAAAAATAAAAACTCTTCAGGCTATGATAACCTATCAGCTAAAATTTTCTTAGAGCTAGATGATGCGGCAATGAATTTCCTGGTTGATGCTATAAATATATCGTTTTCGGATGGAGTATTTCCAGACTTCTTAAAGCAAGGTATTATCATACCAATATATAAGGGAGGAGAAATTGATGATCCGTCCAATTTCAGGCCCATATCACTTCTACCGACGCTGTCAAAAATAATCGAAAAACTACTTAAATGCAGAATGATGTCATTCTTACAAAAACATAGAATATTGGTTTCAAATCAATTTGGATTTAGTAGTGACGTAGGCACCAGTGATGCTCTTTTCGCGTTTCTAGAACGCTTATATATTAGTTTGAACGGGGGGGAGGCCGCTGCGGCGGTCTTTTGTGACTTAACTAAAGCGTTCGACTGCGTGAGTCATGACATATTGCTTCAGAAGCTTCAAGTTTACGGCTTTCGTGGTACTTCACTGGATTGGTTTAGATCTTATCTGGGTGGTAGAGTGCAGAGAGTTTCGTTGGGGGGTAAGATGTCTGAAGAGCGTGTGGTGAGTTGTGGCGTGCCCCAGGGTTCAGTGCTGGGTCCAATCCTGTTCTTATTGTTCATTAATGATCTGGCACAGGTTGAGATTGATGGACAGATTACCTTGTTTGCAGATGACACCACCATACTTTGGCACAGTTCAGAGGTATCAAGCTTGAATTCAACCATAAATAGGGACTTAGAAAAGATTAAAATGTGGTGTGATAGTAATTTGCTGACCTTTAATGTGACCAAAACTAATATCCTGACTTTCAAGTGTAATATGGATAGCGTATATCTTGATAATGTGGAAATAAATAATTTAGGTGTGAGTAAATTCTTAGGAGTACACATAGATAGTAGGCTTTCTTTTAATAGTCACACTGAGAAACTTGTCAAAAAACTTTCATCGGGTTGCTTTGCGTTGAGATCGGTATCAAGGGAATTGGAGCCGGGTGCGGTTAGAATGGCGTACTTTGCACTGATCGAAAGTCATTTGAGATATGGCATTCCTTTTTGGGGAAGTTGTAGCCTATATTTGTTTTCTACCATATTTTTAATGCAAAAAAGGGCAATCAGGTTTATGTATGGTATGAATAGAAAAGATTCTTGCCGGCCGCTATTTCTTAATCAAAAGTTGTTAACTCTTCCCTCTATATATATTCTGGAAAGTGTGTGTATTGTGTTCAAAAAGTATAGAAATGCAGACTATAATATTATTTATGATACTAGGCAGGGCCGTAACATTCCACTACCAATTCCATCTACAAGTCAAATAAAAAAATCCTTAATTTACAATGCAAAAAAAATGTATAACCATCTGCCGGTCCCAATTAAAAACACTAATAACTTTAATACTTTTAAAAGAAAAGTCAAAAAACATTTTTTATCTAAGGCTTATTACTCTGTGGAAGAGTTTTTTGATGACAGATTTTAACTGTTTTGTTTTTTGTTTTTTTTTTGTTTTTTTTTCTCTTTTTTGTGTTGTGTATTTCCCAATGTTTTATTTGCATTGGTGAACTGTTTGTAATACTTGCATTTATTATATTTTTAAGTTTGTTGACTTTATTACTACTTGTGATTTTTATGGATGTGTTTGTCCCCTTCTGTTCTCACCTCTATTTTAGGTAGGATCTAGAATATAATACACTTTGTCAATAAGAAATTTTGTGCTCTTTGACAATAAAGCATGTTTTTGATTGATTGATTGATTGATTGAATTCGCTGCTCAAAACTCTATATTTATGACTTTTATTTTCCAGTTTTCTTCACACGTCGTAGTGCTAGCCTCGTGCGGCGGACTATGATATTCTAAAAGAAAAATATTTTGTGAACATGTGTCCGGAGTTGCCCCGTTCTTTATATACAGGGTGTTTAGAAAGTTTGAAAAAAAAACGTTTTTTTATAATTTTTCAACATTCGCTTTGATCAACGAACATTAACAAGACAAGAAGGGTCACACTCTGTCGGAACCTTGATGTCCTGCTTACACAAGCGCGCCGACGATTTCGATAAATTCCTGAGGCAGTGTCCCTGTTCTTGCTTATACGAGGTTGATGCAAACGGCTAGCGATTAAAACGAATAAACGAGGGTGACTTAAAAACATCTAGTAATAATTTTATTGTTATTGTGTCCTATTCTGCTTTGTGTGAATTAAAAGAAAAATGGGGAAATCGTCAGGTTATTTAATTGGTAGATCTTAACATAATTATAAAAAGTACTGGTAGTAGAAATTAAGAGAAAGGAAAGTTTCTTCCAAAAGTAACAATGTAGTAAGCTACAAACGAGATTAGTGGTATAAAAATTAACAATCAAATATTTGCAAATGCTAACTGAAATAGGTACTTATTCTAATTACCTTATTATTACATAAAATATATACAGGTTGTTTCAAATTCGAGGCCATCAAAGAGTACCTACTTACTTAACAGTAAAATACGGGTAGGAGTAGTTACACTCTGGGAAAACAAATTATCGCGATTTGTATGGAAAATTGTGAAAATCGATAAACGAACCATTCTAAGCCAAAGGCGTTTAACCAAATGAGTTAAAACCTCTGAATTGCAGTTCGATGCCTTTTACAAATCTAGTAGCCCGTTAACAACTCAATTAAATAATGTATTTAAATGTTCTGAAATAAAATTTACCGGCCGCTTTTTAAAGATGTTTTAAGATATTTAATTTTATGTTAGGTTTTATTGATTGTTTCAAAGAATATCTTTTTTTTATATCTCGGTTAGCAAATTTAATTGTAAAATAAATACGCACCCTAATATATAGGTTTAAAAAATATTTATGAGGAAACTCTTTACAATGATGTGTAAATAGTAGATTTTCATATAATATCTTAAGGGTTGCTCCAACGTTCTCGTGGCAACTAATTTTATTAAAATTTTCAACAAAAATTATTTCTAGCTGTTTGACATATTCTACAATATTACTAGGAGGTACATTTAGACCTCCATAGTTTTTAGAAGTCGAATATGCTTTATGCTCTAGAAATACAGCAGCTTCTTTTGGTAATGTCTTTTCATTATTATACTTTGTGCAAGCACTACAAGAGTGTTGCAGCAAGCATTTCCTTAATAGATACCCTGTAATGTAAACTATAGCATTTCCGTCCGTACTAGAAAGGTTTCTATAGTCGCATGTAAAAACTTTTAAAGAACTATTATTTGTCAATATAGGTACATCGATATTTTTATATTCTTCTAGAATATCAGGAGTTACATTAAGCAAAACTGTATTAATATTTTTGATACAATTGGAACCTTCAACCTCATTAAAATATTTTAGAGAAAATAATTTCTTGAATGCCCTACAAAATTGAATTGGGGTTGGATTTCTCGAGTTTCCGCAACAATTTCTTACCAGACCAAAAAAATTTTCGATACAATCCTGATTAAGGTTCCTTGTTAAAAGAAATGAATAGTTCTTGCATTTTAAGGTTTCCCATAAAGACAGACTAGAGGTAATAGTAATTTTCCAGCTATTTATAAAATGCATAGTATTATTTATACATTTTTCCACGTATGTTACCTTTCCATCGTTCTGTTTTACCTGTACTAATTTAATTACCTGTAAGTCATCCAACAAACATTTTATTTTTCTAAAAAGTGCAATTGTTTTTCTGTGCCCATAAATGCGTTAAAGTTGTTAAGATGGGACGAGTTTAACAAATCAAATAAATCATTTGTTGTTTGTAGGAATTTTGCAGTAAGCGTTGCTTCTAAAGGCAAAACCTTAAAATGTATGTAGGTATATAGGGCAGCTGAAAGAGAGTGGCTAAAGACTTGCGAAGCATATTTTACCTTCATTTTTTGAAAGCTATTAGGAAACATATCCTCGTCAGTAAGTTTAGGACAAAGTCGACACATTTTTTTTTGTCGTGATCATAAAAAATGTCTAAGTAACTTTCATTCGTTCGTGGCATTTTATTGCAGAACCAAACACAAAACACTACGTAAATGTTTATTTTATTTTTAATGGAATTCACTCACGCCGACACATAAAGACAACTGGTACATATCTCTACGACGGACAACCTGTTTATGCATATCGCGCGTCGGGGGCTTACGGTGCTCTAGATACGGTAGCATCCGATATTCGAGCGAGATAGGCATAACAAGGGGAGGAGCTTGGAGTGATCCTTCTTGTCTCTTGTTAATGTTCGTTGCTTTGATTAAGTGTTGCATTTTTTTTTGTATTATTATACAAAAATTATATTATTTTTAATTTAAATGTTTTAACTAACTTTCGAATACACAGGTTTTTTTTTTGTACATGTAATAAAGTGGTTTTTATTTTTTATTTCGAAAACGCAGCAAGATACGAAAACAATTCAAGAAGAAAAAGTTGTATTATTAGTTGGTAAATCTGAAAAAAATATCAATATTGAAAAAAAGTTAGTGGCGTACATTTTCTTGTCAACAATATCAGTTAAGGTGCTCCCCGGGACGCCACTAGCCCTAATAAATTTAATCTCGTTAGGGCTAATTAAGCATCTTATCATTATGAATAAAGTTACCAAATTTCAATAAAATCGGGAAAAAGATATTTAAAAACATTATAAAAAACTATTTTTTTTTTAACTTTTACTATTAAAAACGAGGCAACTCCGGACACACGTTCATATGAACTTTTTCTCTTAGAATATCATAAGGAATCACCCAGTTAAGTTATGTACCGTACTTCTGAAAGACAGTGTATAATATGACTTAATTTAAATTAATAGACAATATTTAGTTGGATATTTGAAGACTTGACTTGCGATAATGCCTTGATTACTTGATTTTAATGATTTAGATGGTCGTAATTTCTTAAGGAGACCCTTTGCCTAATATTTACATTTCGTCTTGTTTTTGGTCCTAGAGTCTACCCCTGGCGGCTAGGGACTTCTTTTTGGGACACCCTTTGTAAAATTGTCGGGTATTCATCCCGCAGTTCAAAGAAGTTCGTTAGCAGAAGTTTCTCTGTATGTCGCTATGGTATTAATGATCAAAATATGCAAAAAAGGGGTTAAAGACAAAGTAATATTTAATACCTCTGTGATATACTCAGTATCAACCCTCGAGCGGGCGCGCCTTATATTAGAACACGAGCAGGCGCGCGGCGCACTGAGTGCGCCAATAGTATAAATTGCAGTTTGACTTTAATAAAACTAATTTTTGTATAATTTTTTTTTATATTTATGTTATTTAAGTGTTTAACCTGCAAAATTTTAATTATAACCTTAAAAATAACAAGAAAGAACAAATTAAGTCGAATAAATAAAGAAAATTAGTCGCTATCCTCGTTGAATGATTCCGTTTGTCTGGAACACTTTGGACAACTAGTTTTAACAATAGAATGAGCTTTGCACATTAAGTCCTTACATGTATCGCATCTAATAGTATTAAAAATAAGTGACTACTTTGAAGAATAGACTCCTTTTTCTGGTAGCTTTGATTTAATTTTTATCTTACTTTGTTAGAATAAAATACGGCAAATTTTGTTTCTGCAAACAAATAAATATTTGTTGAATCCTTATATTGTATAAGGTATTTTCGGGTGTTTAGAGAACATAATACATTCATATATTATCATATCTTATAGTTGTGATTTTATCTTTAGATCTGCCACCCGTGACACAACGTTATTTTCTCTTTAGACAGGCTATGCTTCATAAAGGCATTTTGGCATCCGTTAAGTATTTTCTGGTCCTATAATAAAGAAAAATAAATTTGTAATTTCATATTATACGTATATTACAACAACAAAATAATAACAAAAACATATAAAGCAATAAAACTATACTTACATAAACAGGCGCGCAGCGCACTCCGTGCGCCAGTTACAGCAAGTCTACAGAAGTAATATTTTAACACCCACAAACTTGGTTATAAAAACTATACAATCGGCTTAACCTAATCAAAATGGTACACTGCAGGAATACCGACAAAAAAATATTCACAGGTTGGTGGGAGAAAATGTAACACTGGCGCACTCCGTGCGCCAGCGCGCCTGCTCGCGCGAGGGATTAAGAAAAATAATAACATTGTTATTTTTAGATTAATGAAAAAATACGGAAATATTTTAATCCTTTAATTACTTAGTAGTTAGAAGGTCTCAGTGTGGTTAAATGAAGTATCATTTGTGTTTTGTAATGTTTTTTTGTTAATTTATCAAATAGAAAGTGATATAAGCACATTCCTTAACTTGTAGGTGCAAATAAACAGGAATGTTGTTATGGAAATATCAGACTTGTATTAAAAAATGTTAAGTAAATGCGTCTTTATCGAGAGAATTAAGGACATTAATAATTAAAACTTTAAAAAATATTAATATTGCCATTATTACCAGGATTATAATAATGAATATTATCTAAAACCTAAGATGTTAATATTCAAAACAAAGTTCAGTAAAACAATGCATAATATCGGTAATTTAGACAATTTTAAAAAATTACCAACCACGACGTTGTGCTCTAATAATCGTATTATTATGTATAAATAAAACATTCGATGCAAGTATTAAGTAACATGGATAGTGTGACCCCTGTAAAGAAATATCTATTATTTGCCTACACCGTAGTTAAAAATATGACTTAATTATTAATTTTATCTTAAAAAAAATGGGTTATTAATTTAAACAAAAAAGACTACTCCTTTTTTTTCTGAGGATTTAATTCAGTTCAAAAATGTATACTTCTTTATGTATATAAGAACGATCTTTATAAATTGAATTTGGATTTTAATTTTATTATGAGTTAGGCCTAAAACAATTAGGATGATTTAAGACACGATTTCACGTTTTCAATACTAATACATTTTAATAAAAGAGTACATTTTTTTATAAATTGAATTTGGATTTTAATTTTATTATGAGTTAGGCCTAAAACAATTAGGATGATTTAAGACACGATTTCACGTTTTCAATACTAATACATTTTAATAAAAGAGTACATTTTTTTAAACTGATTCCTCTATTTTTTATTTTATTAAGTTAGAGGACACTTGTTGGGGCAAATAAAAACGCTTTTGATTTTATTGTTATCTAAATGAAAACGCAACATTTTTTTTCTTGGTAATGACTAAATAATACAAAAAAAATTGTAAGAAACGCGATACAAAACAGCTTGTTTATTGCACACAATGTGTTGGACAACATTTACTGGAAAAGCACGCTTATTTCGTACCTTATAAGAGCTATAAGATAAATAACTATTTAATAGAACTCAGTTATACCCATGTTCAAATATTATTTTGTTTAGTTGCATATAATGGTGATTAATAAATACTATTTAATTATGTATACTACCATCATAGTGGTTAAGTCAGGAAGATTTGCTTCAACTTCGCCGTTGCTTATCTCGTTAGTCATTTATTATTATTATTATCATTATTATTATTATTGTACTTACAGTTTAAATAAACAAAAAGAAATTATGATAATCATGATACATGAAATATGATCAGAGTTTTACGTAGAAACCAAAAATGAAACAAAAAAACAATTAAAAAAATGTCACGTGAAATTTTTTGAGTTACACCCAATAAATAAAAATCTTAAAATAAGCCGAATATAAACAGTGGCAAACATAGTATACGAAGTAATTTCACAAATTATTTTTGAATAATATCGAAATTAACTATTATCAATTTGGTTTACATCTATTGACCGTAATACCTTTCTTCCTCTTAACAATAGATAATAATTTTCACGGCAAACTAACTAATTTTACGCAATGTGTTTCGGATTTTAACCTTCTTTAACTGAACACAGCTCATAAAAAATTCGTACCTGCCCGGAAAAAAGCATAGAAAGTTGTAACCTTCATGCGAATCAATTTAAAAAGAAATTATTATTATTCACTAAATTTTGTTGTTTCATTTATGTTGTACCTATCTTAATTTGACTTCTATATACTTCTAATAAATTATTCCATTAAAACGTGTCCATTTAAGTCTATCCTTGTTTTAGGGCCTACAAGCTATTCGTTGTCCAGCAGGTCTGTTCTTTGATATCGACAAACAAACCTGTGACTGGAAAGAATCAGTCAAAAACTGCAAAACTAAGAATAAAGAACGCAAAGTAAAGCCTCTGCTTAACACCGACGAGCCTCTATGTCCAGATGGATCTTTGGCCTGTGGAGATGGAAACTGTATTGAAAGAGGGCTTTTCTGTAACGGCGAGCGAGACTGTGCGGATGGATCAGATGAAAACTCTTGCGGTAAGTTAAATAAACGAAAATATAGACATACATTTCCCTTTTTTTGCATAGGATTTCTACATTGAACGTCCATACTTGTTTTTAATTTTATTATACCAAGGACCTTGCTAGGTCATTCTGAAGGCGAGAGTGGAACTGAGGATTAACAAATAACTTTCGTTGTCCTTGACGCAATGTTATCCGGGCGCGGCGCCTAAAGCGGCCCACTTTCAGCATAAGAATGTTGCTGCTGATACCATTCTATCAAGAATCTTATTTTTGCATTGGCCAACCTGTGGTAAATTAAGCAGTATATTCGAATTTAAACAGCAATATTTGAAACTGTTTAGAAAATATTCCATATTGCATATTTTCATGGTCCCTACATTTATGTATTAATTACTTGTTGGTTACATCTTCTAGTGCTTTGTTATTTACCGGAAATTCAATGTATCTTTAGACATTGCAAATATCTTCATTATCTTCGGATGCAACATAAGCAATGAAGATGACATTAGAAGGTATTTGGGTTGGCCGATTAATGTCATAAACACAAGGTGTAAATCGGTATTTGCAGCATCCGCGAATCATGTAATGGCAATAACTTGCGGGTTTACTTTCCCTTTCGTAATAACATGAAGAATGCCGATGGGCGATTATTTTTGTTTACAATGGCAGAGCAGTGACAGTCATTGGCGTAGCCAGACTTTTTTTTTGCGGAGGGGGCTGAAAATATTTAACCAGCCATTTCAAATTGACATTTACTTTGTATTTAAAACGATTAAGGATAAGAGTTCAATCTCTCTATGTATGTTAAGAAAAGCAAGATGATTCAATCAATTCCCGAAATAGTAGCATTAATGTTGAAAAGCTTCGTATGATTTTACTTGTCATCACTCTAAACACTTTAAAAATTATTTTTATATTAGGAGTTTTTTTTTGCTACATGTCTTTAAAGCAGCAATTGTTGCTATTTTGGAGCATTTTCTCTACCAACTGCTTCAATTTTCACCTTTCCATTTCGAACAAGAGGAATCTTCTGTCTATGTCTGGAATTTAAATTTTCTCCACGGCTCTTTTTTCATTCACTGGACGAATTTGAAAAATAACCAATCGATCGACAATGCTGCAAAATATCACGTCAAGTTTAAAAGTCAAAATCGTAAATTTGTCGCGTTAGTTCCTTTTAATTCTCACCAATTCTATTGTAATTATCAATGGAGATTTTACTAGAGAAATGTCAACCTAAGGTGTTATTGTTTTTTGTACAGTATGCCAAGTTCAATACTTACTAAGCTGATTTAGTAAGAAAAACGAAAATCACATGCTAATATTTCGTTACAGATAATGACAACGATCCAAACCGTGCACCACCATGTGACCCAGCCGTGTGCCACCTCCCCGACTGTTTCTGTTCAGAAGATGGTACCAGCATTCCTGGAGATCTCCCAGCTAAAGATGTACCACAAATGATCACCGTTACTTTTGACGATGCCATCAACAACAACAACATCGAATTGTACAAGGACATCTTCAGTGGAAAACGAAAAAATCCCAACGGCTGTGATATCAAATCCACGTTCTTTATTTCTCACAAATACACCAACTACTCGGCAGTACAGGAAATGCACCGAAAAGGTCACGAAATAGCTGTCCATTCTATCACGTAAGTTAATAATTTATTCTTTGCCGGTTGTTAAAATCCTTGACTGAATTTTAACTCATTTACTAATTTGTTTTTCGTTTTGACAATGAAGCTTGTAGTCATAAATCATCGGCTTTTTACTTGTATCTATGTATGTATGTAAATCTGTTTTTTAGGCATAACGATGACGAACGTTTTTGGTCCAATGCATCCGTCAACGACTGGGTAAAAGAAATGGGAGGCATGAGAATAATTACCGAAAAATTCGCCAATATTACCGATAACAGCGTTGTCGGTGTCCGTGCTCCGTATTTGAGAGTAGGCGGTAACAATCAATTTACTATGATGGAAGAAGAAGCATTCTTGTATGATTCCACAATCACCGCGCCGTTAAACAATCCTCCGCTCTGGCCTTACACTATGTACTTCCGTATGCCTCACAGATGTCACGGCAATGTCCAAAACTGTCCCACAAGATCGCATGCTGTTTGGGAAATGGTTCTAAATGAACTGGATCGAAGGGAAGATCCCAATAACGATGAGGATCTTGCCGGGTGTGGCATGGTTGACTCTTGCTCTAACATATTGACCGGTGACCAGTTTTACAACTTTTTAAATCACAATTTTGATCGTCATTACGAAGAGAACCGAGCTCCTCTAGGACTCTACTTCCACGCTGCCTGGCTTAAAAACAATCCCGAATTCTTAGATGCTTTCTTATATTGGGTTGACGAAATCCTTTCTAACCACAACGACGTATACTTTGTAACCATGACTCAAGTCATTCAATGGATTCAAAATCCAAGGACAGTAACAGAAGCTAAAAACTTTGAACCCTGGAGGGAAAAGTGTGTTGTTGAAGGAACTCAAGCTTGCTGGGTACCCCACACGTGTAAACTAACATCGAAAGAAGTTCCCGGAGAAACTATCAATCTCCAAACGTGTGTAAGATGTCCCAATAATTACCCATGGTTAAATGATCCAACCGGAGACGGTCTTTTCTAAGTCAAATTAAAGTAAATGTAGAGACTTTTAAATAATGTCATGTCACCCTGCCGATGTCGGCCATGATCGGGTTCTAAGTGATCTTTATGTTACATTTTGTATTTATTATGTCAATGACTGCATGCGTGATCTATTTTTGTTATATTATTTTGTAATAAATCGTATTTGAATAAGATTAGACTGGTAATTCTTTCGATATATCCTAGAATGCAGGTAAAGCCTACGTTGTCGTGACTTTCACATCGCTATTATGTAACATACACCTTAATGTATTTATAATTAAAATTTTAGGATGTGTCTAACTATAAGGTTTTGTAAATTTTATACCAATGTGAAAACTCCTGAAATTAAAATAAATGTTTTTAAGTAAGTTTTGTTTTATATAATACACGTTTATACACCTGATCAAAAAACACCAAAGTTCCAAGAAAAAGAGAAAGGATTAATTTTATTAGCGAAATTCGCAACACATACACAACAAATTTAATAATCATGGTTAATATATTTACTTAAAGTAAAACCGGTAGAACTACGTATATCTCGAGTTCAACCATCAGCTTTAATAGATTCTTCATTTTCTTTAACAATAATTCAGTGTTGTGTTGTCGTTATGTAAATTAGCTGATTTTTATTTAACAATATATCTTTCTATCAAGGCAATCGGGTATTGAAAGCATGGTATATTTAAAATAGGTTCTCATTATCATAAATTTAAAATTCTGTAACAAAAGCATTAATTGCTTCATTTTTAATTATAAATTCAGCAACTCTTTAAGTAAATGAGGCTGCAAGAAATCAAGAAGGTTAAACAAGTTTTACAATTATTAAACCAAAGAATCTGAAAGAAAATAAAATGCTTAACACAGATGTTCATGGAGGGCATACAAAGGATAACATAAAGGTAATATGATAAATAAAGTTTCTTTATACAGGGTGTTCCAGATAAGAATGCACTCTATAGGGATCTCGTAAATCATCGGACATACAGAGATAATTATATTAGAGAAAAGTGCACATTACTGAACTTTGAAACGCCATGTTTTCAAATTTCAAAAACTTCGAATATTTCCGAAGATTCGTGAAAACTCGAATTTTTGCGATGTCGAACTTATTGTTTTCTGATTTAAAATAAATTTCACATTCTTTGCCACTTTTTATTCTCTACAACAAGGTTTAATTAAATTTTCAATCCAACGTTTCGTTTCTTCGCAATCATCATCAACTTTGTTTTTTTTAATAAAAAGCTTAACACAGCTTTATCTACTCTTCTATTTATAGTCCAACGGCATGCCACACTTATTTTTTTATTAGACGTTTCGGACTAAAAAACTCATCATCAATGCAAATGAGCACCTTATTTAATTTTTTTTTATATTAATTTTAATGAAAACGTAAAATTTATTTTGACACATCTCTTCAAATAGAATCAGGAAACAATAAGAACGATACCGCAAAAATTCGAGCTTTCCCAAATATCCTGGGAAAAATTCGGAATTTTTTAAATTCGACAACTTGACGTTTGAAAGTTCAGTAATCCTCAACTTTTCTCTAATCTAATAATCTCTGTATGTCCGAGGGTTTACGAGTACAGTGCATTTTTATCTGGGAAACCCTGTATACAAGGTCCTGCAATAGGGCGTCATGCTTCCTTCCATAGCGTATGTACGAATTAAATCAGGAACGTTATTCAATGCTGGCTTACCATGTATAATATGTATTTCAAGAAACTATTTTTACATATACAGGGTGGCCCAAAAAGTGTGATTACATAAAGCTATATTTTTTTAAGACATCTCGCATTTTTTTTTGTAATTATTTAGGTTTGTATTAGTACTTGTATTATTGCTTGGTAGTTAATAAGCAGTAAATCAAAAACTAAAAATAAAAAAAGTTTTGCAGCCCGGGAAAAAAATCACAAATACAATCTAAAAGTATTTTTGTAAGCAATGCATTGTGTGTCAGATTTAGGGCAAGGCTCTAGAGATGCTATGAATTAATTAGTATTTATGTATTTAGTTTTTTTAAATTTCCAAAATTAATTACACATTTTAAACTAATTTTTCTCAATTTTTTCAAACGAAACACCCTGTATAGTTATTATAATTTTATGATTAGAATTTATGTAAAATTTGAAAACCAATTTCAAAATATTTACCAAGATCCATAAAAGTCTGAATGTTGCTATCCAAAGTAAAGGCAACCTGGAAAACACCATGTTTTTCAATTAAATTTATCAATCAATCAAAATCAATTAAACATTTTGGCATTACTATATAATTTTTGTGGTATTGTATTTTGAATGACCTTGAAATAATTAAAAAAGTTTTTTCTAATTGATCTGCGGCTCTGCGAATCAATATGTATTAACCTTAGTCAAGCACGCTATTTCATCAAGACTTTTACCAATTCTCACTTCCCAAATTTCTGAGCATTATATAATAGCTATAATAATGGAAAACACGTCGATAATAAAATTATTCTCTGTCGCATGTTTACTCCGGTTGTAGGAAAAATGAAAATCTTTTAGAATTATTCTTGCCTTCGAGAAGTTGGAAAGCGCTTCCCAAAAATTAAATTATCATCGGCATACCCTGCATATTTTACCTGTTTGTGTTTAGCATTAGTAACTTTTGGGTTTTTCGCATAAAAACCGATTTATCCTGAAAACCGCCAGCTTTATCGAAATAAATCAAGAAAACTTTTTTTAAGAGGAGTGACCAGAGTATTAAAAAAATCGGTTTTCAGTCCTGTCAAATGACACCGGTCAAAATTTTGGACCAACGAGTGTGATGGCAAGTCCGTTCCTGACTTCCCTGACGATGTAAAACATCTACTGTAGTATGGTTTAATGACTCTTTATGGCCTCTATAAAATATTAAAATTTGATTAAATTATACAAGTCGGTTCAATAGTTAGAGCCAAAAAGTAAATAGCTTTAATTGTACCCCTTTGGGGGTCTGTATCTCGGTTAAGGAGCACTTTAGGATTTTTTTTTCTATGACAAGGTTATTTTCACCACTCTCTATATGCTCCCGAGAAATAAGGAGGAACTTACAGGACACCCTATATACAGGATGTCCCATAACTAATGGTACACAGTAAAACTGCAAATTTCGGGGGTAAAAATATTGCGATTTGGCCAGACTTAGCTTAGCAAAAGTTGATAATAACCGAGATACAGGGTGCTCAAGTGAAAATTTTATTTTCGATTTTCCTAATGAACTTTTTTTTTAACCAATATTTTAACATAAAATTTTGTGATTGGGGGTTTTTCGGGGCGAGAAATTTAAATTTGTTAAGAATTTTAATGTAGATTGTATAGGGCTCTCTCTGCGGCACTCTAGGTACATAAAAACAAGTGTAACTTTTTTGGGCCTTAGTATATTTATGTTTTTATTAAAAATATCAATTTTCTCATTAATTTTACGCAAAAAAGGTGTACTTTGTATATGTCGCTCCGAGTAACGGTTTTCGAGATTTATACATTTACAATTGTCCAGTGCGCATTTTAAAATACATATTTAAATAACACATTATTGTGTTAAAAATTAATTATTACATTATTGATAACAGAATTTAATTACAAATAATTCAAAATATAACAGTAGTTCTAACTTAACCTAGATATTTTAAAATATTATTAATTTATTAATATTCTAAAAATTATGAAAACTCCAGACTACTAAGAAATTAAACGGCCACGAATGAAAATATTAATAATTTAAATAAAAATTTTATTTCTACATAAATAAATACAAAATTTATCACTAAAAGAAAAGATTAATTTTTGACAATAATTGCTTAAAGTGATTGCCGTTAACTTCAATGCATTTGGCTACCCGCTTATTGAACGACCGCCTGATTTTAAATAATAAGTGTTCGTTTTGAAACGATTCCGCCGCATTCTCAATTCTTTGCCATAGTTGTTCCCGAGTGTTGATCGTTTCTTCATAAGCAAGTGATTTCATGTATCCCCATACACAGAAATCAAAGGGGTTGACATCGGGGCTTCGGGCAGGCCAAGGCATTTCGCTTCCACGACCTATCCAGCGGTTAGGAAATGTTGTATTTAAGTAGTCTCTGACAAGTCTGGAAAAGTGTGGCGGGGCACCATCACGCATAAAAAACATATATCTTCTTAGCTCTAACGGTAGGTTATCCAAACAGTCGGTTAGCTGATTTTGCAAAAAATTAAGATAGAGCTGTCCGTTTAAATTGGGTGGTAGCTCGACTGGACCCAACATGTAATTGCCAATAAGTCCACACCAAACATTTATTTTAAACTCATGCTGGAAATGACGTTCGGTTACTAAATGGGGATTTTCTAAATTTCACACATGTTTATTTCTAAAATTGAAGACACCTCTTCGTGTGAAAGTCGCTTCATCGGTGAATAAAACTGTATTCAGAAACATTGGGTTAGCGTTTTGCTGGGTACGACAGAAATGGGCAAATTCCAGTCTGACTAGAAGATCAACATCCAATAAATTCTGAACAGGCGTAAAGTGGTATGGATAAAGCCCCTCTTGATTAAAAACTCTAGAAACGGATGACTTACTTACTGGAGTAACTGCAGCCGTACGTCTTGTGCTAATTTCCGGGTTCTCAGCCACGCGAACTAGTATTTCCTCTTCCTGCTCGGGTGTAATAATCTTTGGATGTCCCCCATTATTACGTTTGGGACGCAACGATCCTGTTTCTCCCAGTCTGTCGTAAAGGTTTCTAAAAATTTTAAAATCTGGCTGTCTTCGATTTGGATACATTTCCAAATATCGTCGATGTGCTGCGTTTGTTAAAATTTTCTTGTGCGTATAAGCATACCATGTCTCGCATTTCCTCGTTAGAAAACAAATTATGTCGTGGCATTTTTAACTTAACTTTTAATAACAATTTCTTTAAAAACTCTTTATAAACACCGACAATGCTGACAAATCACAAGGGAGTTTGACAGAAATGAAGTTTCAAAGCGCTTTCATTGCATTTATTTTTATCAAAGCCTACTTTAAAAAAATTCACACTTGCAAATCAAAATTTAAAAGGATGCATTAGAAATTGTAAATGTATAAATCTCGAAAACCGTTACTCGGAGTGACATTTACAAAGTACACCTTTTTTGCGTAAAATTAGTTAAAAAAATTGATATTTTTAATAAAAACATAAATACACTAAGGCGCAAAAAAGTTACACTTGTTTCTATGTACCTGGAGTGCCGCAGAGAGCGCCCTCTACAATCTGCAATAAAATTTTTAACAAATTTAAATTTCTCGCCCCGAAAAACCCCCAATCACAAAATTGTATGTTAAAATATTGGTTAAAAAAAAAGTTAATTAGGAAAATCGAAAATAAAATTTTTACTTGAACACCCTGTATCTCGGTTATTATCAACTTTTGAACTAAGCTAAGTTTCGCCAAATCGCAATATTTTTACCCCAGAAATCTGCAGTTTAACTGTGTACATATAGTTATATTTTCTTCAAATGCATTCTATGATACAGTAATTGATAAGTCAGCAGATATATGAAATTTCCAACTTAATTAGTATAGAAGCCAGACGCATTATTACAAGACCTTGTATACTGTATAGACATACACAAATGTTAAAACATACCTAGTGCTGTACAGTATTTTAGATTACACAACAATAGAATCTAATTATAATACTTCAACAGTTGCATGCAAAAAGCTCTAATATTGAAGTGATAAATTTGACACTAGTATCTAGCTTTATTAAAATTAATCTGTATTCTTCGTTAACCTGAACAGACCTTGCAGGTTCAGGTTAGTTGGTGTTAATTGGTGTTCATGTCTTTGTCTTATGAATGCCTACTTGTTTGTAAAGCATATAATATTAGGCTTCAAGCAGTGGCGGATCCAGAATTTGGTCAGGGGGTGCGAACATTAAGATATATAAGTATAAATTTTTGTAACTTGCTTTTTAATTTTGAGTAAATCATGTCATTATTAAATGGATGAAGTTTTGAGATTTTCCATTAAAGAAGAAATATTGTATGTGACAGCATACCATAAAAATTGAAAACTTCGATTTCGCCAAAAGGGGTTTTGTAATATTTTTGCAAAAGAAGACAAATTGGATCACTTTAGTTTAGCTAAATCGATCCAGAGTGTCAAAAGAATACGACTAAGGTGCTGAATAAGGTAATAAGTACACTATTCAACAGAAAAATCCTCCCGATGAAATAAATGTATATTTTAAAAAATCTGGACCTAAATTGATATACAATTGTCATGCAAACCCCTAAATTAGTCTCAAGTTTCATGAAAATGCTTTAGTCCCCTTTATAGGCTGGTGACACATTAATTCCTTGCAGACAGATGGGACAATTTATTTTAAATCCCTTAAATATTGCTTTAGTTGCTACTGTACCGTCGTTTATTTAGTGATCATCTATTCGTATTTCTCATGTATAAAGTATTTAAATTGACAAACATGTCGTCACATGTCTGTTTCAATAAATCCGATACCTTCTGTTATATTTGTGGCGAAATTACTGCGCATCCAAATCTTTATCTCCCCTTGTGAAAAAGTCACATATTGCCTGTAGAGTTGATGATTTAAATAAGTAGTCATGGGATCCAAAAATTTATTGCAGTTCGTGTTCGAGAACAGTTCCAATTATTTGGAGGGAATCTCGTAACCACGTGTTAATTTTGCATCACTAATGTCAAAGGAATTACTAGCAAAACAAAGCGCAGCATTCATCACCCCATCATTCCCTCTGCAATCAGACCAGTGCTCCACGACATCATATTACCCATTCCCTAGCGTCCTAAAAGTTACACTCTTGATTCGGAATCGGAATCTGAGGAATCTTTACCTATAGCTAGTTCAAGCTACATCTATAGTTCTGACGATTTTTTTGTCTAAACCCCACTCAAACTGAAGTCCTCTTGTTCATGACTTAGACCTTCCGGTGGCAATAGTAGACCTTAGATCCCGTCTGCAGCAATGGAACCCTATAGAAAAAGAAGTTAAGGTTAAAGTTATCATTATTAATTGCAATGAAAGATGAATTGGTGTATTGTCACAGTTTAGTCACAGAGTTTAGCTTACCATATGCACAAGTTCAATGGCGGCTCTTTATAGATTCGTCTAAAGCAAGTTTATAGGCTATTTTACTTTTTAATTCTAATTAAGCTAGGCCTTATCAAAAATGTCATCAAAGTACTGAATAAAGAAAGAGATGAAAGAGATGCTTTCTTATCTCTAAAGGAGAAATTCCTACGTACAAGTGAGGCAAAGCTTAAACAAGGAATTTTTGTTGGACCCCAAATTAAGCAACTATTTCAAGATGAGAACTTTGGGACAACTTTAAATGACACTGAAAGACGAGCATGGGATGCGTTTGAAAACGTTCGGGAACAATAAATTAGAGAACTACCACGAACACGTGAAAGTACTACTCGCCCTCTACCACATTTTGGGATGCAACATATCGCTAGAACTCCATTTTCTCCATTCTCATTTGAATTGTATTCCCGAAAATTTGAGAGCAATATCAGATGAACATGAGAAAAGATTTCACACATGTTAGCTGACCGGAATGTAATACGATAGGTCTTATAAATTGGAAAATTAAATTATAATGTATTTATTAGCCTAGAGGTTACTGGTAATAAAATGTATTATATATTTGTAATTGTTTAAAGCCAGTAAATTAAGTATAGAAGGCGTTTTTATTGAATTTTTCTTAATGTCTAAAAGATCTCCGTCTCCCGTATCAATGGATGCTAATATTGAAATTTTAAGGTTAGAGCTACATTCAGCAGATCAGCCAAAAATATTCCAGGGAGAAAAATATGTTTTGAACAATAATTGCAATTACATAATATTTATTATTAAAAAAGAAATATTATATTTTTTCCGGAAACTTTAGTGACATAAGTACGTTACCATTTTATGCATTGTATGGGAATTCCGTTTACATGTCTTCTAAGTTCAGTCAGTGTTCCGTCGTTTCGAGAATTAGTTTCTAATAAAGTTTAGACAAAATTATCAAGGAGATGTATTTCAAACTTAATTTGTTTCCGCATATTAAGTATAGAATTACATACATCATCATTGTAAAACCAGGTACTAAATTAGGTTTGCGAAGATTTAAGTATCAAATGGAAACAATCCTTCTAGAACTGCATAACTAGAATCGGACAAAATTTTATAGGTCTTAAGCAAGTTTCATGGGTATATTTTTGTTACTAAAAATATGGTAAAAATGAGCCCGAATGCAAATGGACGTTATAAAATTATTATAATTAAATCTAACGTTTTATTATTTAAATATATTATTTAATATGCAATTATAATAACAGTATATTTTTCCTGCTCATTCATTGCATATAGTGATGCTTTTATTGCTTTTTGTTTCCCCATCGCCTTGACACTTCAGTTGAAGAAGTTAAACTCGTTCTTATAACCTTTAAATGTCAGTATCAACTGTTTCTTATAAATGATTATTTGCCATTTCTAATTAATATGTTGTTTCTGGAATTTCGACAAAGTGCAAAGCTAAGAAAACTATTTGATTTATTTCCACATCCAACTCTCTCGACTAAGCAACGTTAAATAGTAATATGGACTTTTTCCTACATCTTTTAGAAAATATTAATTTAAAGAAAATTATCTGAGTTATTATATTCCTATTTGCAATTAAAACAAATTTCAGATGCTTTTGGAATAGGAATTAAGATAAGGAATATCTAAAAGTATAATAATTTTTATATGTTTTCTTAGCATGTGATAGTTGATTCATAACCTAACCTTAGATACCTTTAAAAAAATTTTGGAACTATTGGCAACCTTTGATTTTAAATTATCTCACTGCAAAATATTACCAGGAAGTATATAGTACTGTTACTAAAAATTAAATTTTGATTGCAGAAGTAACCTCTAAAAAACAGGAAGTTTATTTTAAAGAAATATCTTTAAAATTCGCCATCATCGTTAATCTAGTTGTAGGAAAAAATAGATGCAGGCAAAAATCAAAATTATGTTTAATAAATAGCTTTCCTGAAAATAAAAACGACATTATAATAAATTCCAATATTTGGTACTGGCGAATTATAATATTAAAAAATTGTTTACCAATGCAAAAATATTTTTTATTACTACGCTAATATAATAAATATATGAATGAAAATATATTTACTTAGCAATATTTTATAATAAATGAAGTTCATTACATCTAAAAATTTAATAAATTATAAAATGTAGCTTATTCTTCTGTTTTTGATGAATAAAAGTGTTGTTGATAGAGTTATCTGGACTGCGAAATACAGTGCTTCTTTACTCACAATTTTAGTTATTTCACTCTAAAATTACAGTTACAGTTCTAGATATGTATTATTAAGAATTTTTCAAAAAACCTCAAAAATTTACCGAGAATTGAAAACTTTTGTAACTAGCATTGTATTTTTGAGTAAATCATGTCATACATAGTCATACAAAGTTTTGAGATTTTCTATTAAAAAGTTATACCCAATTTTGATTTCCTACAACAATTATGACTATAAAATTTTTCAGTCCGGAACGAAAAATTGTATGGGACAGCATACCATAAAAATTAAAAACTTCGATTTCGCCAAAGGGATCCCCCCGTGGATCATCCGCCACCGACTAAAACATATTTTAATATTACGTTGATAAAGTATTATTAACAGCTAGGTTTATAATAGACATTTCATTTCAATCCTGTTAATTCAGTTTAAATTTACAGAGTTACAACTTAAAATTATACATAATCGGGTAATAAATTCTTGCATTGTCTAGAAATTAATCCAAAGTCTAGTATTTTCATGGTCAGAAAGTGGATCCGGAAAAACCAGCTTTGGAAATCTTTATATAATTTTATTATTTAAGTGCTATTAAAAAAATCTATTTGTGTGTACCTGGTGTCAACATAAATATTTTTTGCGCCCTTCTTAATTTCTTTGGTTTTAAACAAAAAAGGAAATAAAAAAACAACACCAATACGGGGTACGTTTACAAGCGAGTCTGCAAACACATTTTTAATACCTATAGGGTTCATCAATAAATATAATAGTTATTTGTCCAACAGTTTCATAGAAAGTGAATATTATTAGTTCTAGGCTAATAAAGTAGCTTATAACTCACACGTGAGTTATAACCATAACTCACTGGTGGGTTGTGGTAAAATATGCATTCATATAAGGCTTTGTCATAAATGTCTCTTGACTTGTGGGGAATAATAAATAAACACGCAAGGTTCGCTTCTTTTTAAATTTCGGCTGAAGTTTCTTCCATATTTTTAAAAACTACCCTCGAGAAACGCAAAAATTATAATTTTATTTACTGCCTTCAAATTTTTATTGTCAATCAATTCCATAACAACAAAAATCACCTTAGCCTACTTTTACGTATCAAATTTGTCATTCAGAAATATGTCAGTTATAATGTAATACAGGGTTTTCCAGTTTACATTGGAACAATATAATTTTCCATTTTTTAATAATTTCTATCAAGTGTTGGATAAAATTTTGTATGGCAATCGTGTGTTAAGTCATATAAGTCACTTGGGAATTAGCCCTCTCGGCATACGGCCTCAAGGGCTAACCATTTCCCAGCGTGACTTATATATAACATAACACACTTGTACCATAAATATCTTTATCGTATCATTGAAGATTAAGTCATTTTTATATGATATCTTTATTAATAATTATTAACATCATAAACGTACTAAAACCTACATAAAACCTTAGTTACTCATAATACATTAGTTACTATAATTTAATACGTTAGTTACGAAAGCATAATACGTTAGATACCAAATAATATTAGAACTATTTTTCATGAACATGTAAAACAATATTTTGACAGTTTTCAAATTTGATGGATACACCTTTGTCTTTAACGTCCACAATCTTAGGTATGCCCTCTGAAGACTGATTAATGACCGAGAAAGCACTCCTTTCGATTTCGTGCGGTTCCCCAATGCCTAATCCACTGCCGGAAACATCGCCGATTTGAATTTTGCGAGCAATGGAAACTTTCTTGGTCACACTTTCTTCTAAATACCCTCTAGTAACCTTCGCCGATTCCCATCCACCAAGTTCTTGTAGGTCTAATATATCTCCTCCAGCATTAACAAGAAAATTTGCCGAAGATCTTCTAACGCAGTGACCAGTTAGGATTTTCAAGTGAGAGATACTCAGCTATTTTTTGAGGTATTTTAGAGAAGAAATGAATGCCGCAGGGCTGTACCGTACATTTCCCTCTTCTATATGATACAAACAATCTTTGGTGAGTGACATGGTCTGGCCTTAACATTGCGTACTTTTTAAATAAAAGCACAGGATTGACTTCGCCGTCAAATATCACAGCGAAAATACGTTTCTTGTGGGTTTTTGAGTCGGGAATAGTAACAATCAGCTTGTCCTCTAATTCATTAGTTCGACAGGCTCCTCCAATTCCAATTAAAAAAGCCACTTTCATCATTAAAAACTTCTCGTCTGAGGCAGAACACACAAATTCATTGACTTGTTCTCTTGTAAATACTTTTGATTTTTTTGCTCTATATCCCACATTTTTCTTCTTGATGAAACGTATTAAGGCGCCGTATTTGTCGATTTCCACTCTTTCCTTCAGTTCTAAAGTCGCTCGTAACATGGAATATTTTGGCCATAAGGATGAAGCAGAGTATTCCTCAGAGAGTTTTGCGAAATACGCTAGCAATACCGTTTCTTCTGCACCTTGAACATGTACTTTGTTTCGCCACTCACAAAACTGCCGATATTCTTTTTCATAATGGATTTTAGATTTGTCCGGAAGCAAGTTCAACCTTATAATGTTGGCTGCAGCTAATATATCGTCAGGAATATCAAAATCTTGCATGATTTTAATGATGACTTTTTGAAATGCCAAAATGAAATGACAAAACACCTTGTTTTTATTTTCGCATCGCCGTTGTCAATGATACGATAGAGCTTTGAATATAACTCGATTTTTAGCGATTTAACACCGTCTCGGACATTGCGGGTGACTCGGCTGTCGCCTCGTCACCTAGCAATGTCCTCGACTATTATAAATCGCATAATAATCTCGTTATATTAATAGCTATTATCCAACACTTACATATAATGTGAACATTATTAGTTCGATTTTCGACTAATAAAGTAGCTTATAACTCACACGTGGGTTATAACCATAACTCACTAGTGGGTTATGATTATAACTTACGCAGGCACATCTTTTATCACACCAGTCGATAAATTCTTTGAAGGTTTTGTCATAACTATCTCTTGACTTGTGGGGAATAATAAATGAACACGCTAGGTCAGCTTCTTTTTGAATTTCAGCTGAACTTTTTTTATATTTTGAAAAACCACCATCGAAAATGGCAAAAATAATAATTTGATTCACTCTCTTTAAATTTTTGTTATTAATCAATTTCATAACAACAATAATCACACTAGCTTACTTTTACGTGTCAAATTTGTCATTCAAAAATATGTCAATTAAAATATAATACAGGGTTTTCCAGTTTACATTAAGAGAATATAATTTTCTATTTCTTATTAAAATGGAATTGGATAAAGTTTTGTATGGCACTCGTGTGTTAGGTCATATAAGTCACTCGAGAATTATCCCTCTCGGCCTACGGCCTTGAGGGCCAAACATTTCCCACCGTGACTTATATATAACATAACACAATTGTATCATAAATAACTATTAATGGAATGCCCCGTTTACCTATTAGGTAACCAGGGCATTTCTAGTTTCTATTAAAAGAACATTTATTAGGCTGTACTGCTCAGCGATAGAGCTTAATACCTGTTGTGTGTCAGTAAATACCAGCATCAGTTATTTCGTCATATTTAACAGTCGTTACCAGTAATTTGATTCATCACTAATTTATCCAATCTCTTGAATAATTCATGCAATGGGTTTTATGAACCAGCACAAAAAATTCTTGGTTGAAGAGTATTTTCGATGCAGGGCAGGAACATGCAGGACTTATCTTAAAAATCAGTTAAATTTGTTTCCTTAAGTGCAAGTATTTCAAGAAAAAATACGAACTGCAGAAAGACGCAGAAATTACTGTCAGTGGTTTACCAAAAATTTATTGGAAATAAATGAATTATTAGACCCGACATTTCCTTCTGATGAAGCCTAGTTTCACCTCACCGGTTATGTCAATTCTTAGAATACACGCATGGGGAGTCGTGAAAATCCCCAGTCCACATTGCACACTCAAAAAATTGGTGTCTGGTTGGCTGTTTCCCAAAGAAGAAGATTTTGTCCAGATACAGCACAGAGGTATAGGGAAAATATTTTGAATCTATGTGCGGAGCAATTACTTGACGATGAACTACGTTTTGGTTATTTTCAACAGGAAGGTGCAACCGTCCATACATCCGCCGAAACTATTAACTACTTACACAATTTTTTCGACGACAGATTGATCAGTTTTCGAACAGACCTTGAATTCTTACCCAGATTACCTTGTTGGACGGTTATGGATTACTTCATTTTTCCTCATTTGAAGAACAATATTTTTAGAACACCTGTTAAAAATTTAGAACAGTTACAAGAAAGGATTATCTAAGAATGTGGTAACATTTCTCCAGGGATGCTAGTCAACGCTTTCGAAAATGGGAAGAGACGTGTAAATTTATGCTTGGAGCATTAATTTTAGTATTTTCTATAATTTTTATTTTCCTTTCACTATATTCTTACTTTGTTAATTTTGTAAACAACTAAAATAAATTTGTATTTGTTTATTTATTTTAATAATATTAAAATAAATAAACAAATATTATTCAACAGTTTAACACATGAAACACATTTAACATGAATTTGACACAATTTTAACCTAAATTTGGTTTAATATATTGTCCTATATCTATCTCCTATCTTATATCCCCTTATAATAAAATTGTGATCTAAACCAAGCCCTACGTTTCTCAGCCCTCTCAGATGAAAATTTTTTTTTACGTTTTAAAATAAGGCGTTTTTATTCTATAGAGATAGCAATGCCACAATTGTAATATAGGGCTACCAAGGAATATTCACTTATTATATACTTTGTTTCTTAATGCAAGAGGGCAATAAAATTTAAATTTGCAATGATAGGATCCATTAAGCAGGGTGGACACTTAAAGGTTGCACTGTAAATTACAGGTAAATTGCAATGATAGTTTTTAAAAATTCCATATTTCAGATATTTAAGCCGTACACACCTCGAATCGGTCCAAAATTAGGGTCGCCCTAATTACCATATGATAGAAAGACCAGTTTGGTGAATGAAAACTACCTGTAGTAACAGCGGCGTTACTATAGATAGTGTAAATATTAACATTTATAAAAAAATCTACTATGTACAATAAAACAACTTAATTTTTAAATTTTAGTCATTATGTTCCGTAGTAGTCCTATCAATTATTGTCGTTGGGGTCCAGAGAAATAAGAAGGGGTTCTACACTCTACAGTGTTTTCTAACATGTTATCAGCTTCACACATTCATTCTTCTATTTTAATCACATGTTCGATGCACTTACTCCATTTTTCGCAATCCACTGTCTTTATTCCTTCTTGCAAGAGGTTTCCAACGTCTCTCAATTTAAAAGTGTTGTTATACTTGCACCCACACCAATTCTATGGGGTTTAATTCACAGTAATATGTCGGAGGGCGAAGTACCGTTATATTTCATTTTGAAGCGATTTCGTCGACAACCAATTTCGTACGAAAAGGTTTATTCAACTTTACAATCTCCAGTATCTCCTTTTTCAGCATATCCTTATGAAATTGCTTCTTATTTACAGTAAGCCAATAAATGATGTAATTTTTTTCAGTCCGTTTGGATTTATTTAAATGCAAGTAAGCCGCCATCGACAAATCCATTTTTGCTACCAATGAGAGTAATAACTAATATTTAACCTTTTCCCGAGGGCGCTTTTATTCCAGTGGACCATCCTTGCATGAAAGCTTGCCTCGCGCTTTTCATATGTTTATCCTGCCATATTTTACCAACGGTATAACCTTCATTTAACCAAGTTTCGTCCATATAATAGATATTCCTGTTTTCCCTTCGGAACTAACAAACTTAAAAGTTATTTTCTGTTTTGAATTTTTTCATAACAAAAATTCATTTCCTTCAAAATTTTCCATAGTTTCGTCTTACCCATGGGTGGAATGATATCATCCTTTCTCATTTCAGACATTATTTTGCCCAAGGTAGGTATTTCTTTTTTAAGTAAAACGAGTGTATGATTCTTCTGATGGCAGTCTTTTCATCCTCATTTATTACAGTTTTGTTTTTTCCTGCCTTTGGTGACCTGTTGGGGCCGCGTTTATCCTAGTGCACAACTCGGTATGTTGTTGACTGTCCGACTCCAGTCATATTCAAACACATTCCAACTATTTTTGCATATAACAAATGTTATATGAAATAATAATTAGACTACGCCTATGGAATACGGCGAAGACCACTAGGTTTTATAGTTCAATAATGATTTATTACTCTCTCGCATCAAGAAAAATACTATAGTTCTTAATTTTGTGCAAAAAGATGAGAGATTCTGAAAATGAGTCTCTACCATCGACGTTGAAAAAGTTGTAAAAGCTTTAGTTACAAGTTTGCTGCATTTATAAAAAATAAGTTACCTAATTGCTTAATATAAATGTTGTTTCCTTGGTAAGAATGAATAGATATGTGTCAATACGTATCTATGTATGATTAAACTCATTTATATACCAGTGTTAAGATAAACTCGTCTTATTACCAGTAGATACTAAAATGAACCGCTTTTGGCAATGAACATCGATATAAAAAAGATAACTTTCCGTAACCGAAGTACAAAATAGTATTTTATGCAACAAGAGCATAAAAAAAGACGCCTTATGCACGAGTTTCATACAATATTTTTTTTTACGATCGTAAACGAAGGACTGCTTGACGTTTCCAAATATTTACAAATAACGCCGCTGAGCAATGTTCTTATAGAAACCCGAGCTTGTTCAATTTTTCATAGGAAACTTGGTTTTATCATGTTGTGAGCCCACATCGCATTAAGTAAGAGTGAAAAAAGGTTCGATAACGGTTAATTTTTTACTCTGATCTACTTTTTTTAACATGTTAAAAAAGATGTGCTTTATGCATTTATAATGGTGAAAAAAAGTCGAGTTTTAATAACGAGCGTAGAAAATAGTACATTGTTTTATTAGGAGTAAAAGCAATACTTCCTATGACGAGTCTGAAAGTTTGCCGGACTACAGACGGACAAACAAAGTGAGTCCGGCAATTACAGATGAGTCATAACAAGTTGCTTTTACTAAAGTGCGTTCAGTGAGTGAATGCGCATTTGTCATTAACCGATTATGGTCAAAATTAGTCTAGAATAAAATAGACAGCGATCCTTAAACAATTTCTACTAATTTTAGATATGGGCCCTAATTAAAATTTCCATTACCTACAATTATTTATTTAATTATTTTTTATTTCATAACTATGTAAATAATAATAATAATAATAATAATAATAATAATAATAATAATAATAATAATAATAATAATAATAATAATAATAATAATAATAATAATAATAATAATAATAATAATAATAATAACAATAATAATAATAATAATAATAATAATAATAATAATAATAATAATAATAATAATAATAATAATAATAATAATAATAATAATAATAATAATAATAATAATAATAACTGAGAACGAAACTGAACAGCAAGAACCTGTTCAAAGCAATTAACACCTACGCCTGCTCAGTTCTGTCCTACTCATTCGGCATTGTAGACTGGAGCGTGACTGACATCGAAGGGCTACAGCGCAAAATCAGAACCCAACTTACCAAAACACCCAAACACCATCCAAGAAGTGCGGTAGAGCGGACCACTTTACCACGACATCAAGGCGGAAGAGGTCTGGCAGATATTGGGAAAATAATGGATCAACAAATAACCAACTTAAGGGAGTACTTCCGCAACAAAGCCCAAACTTCAGACCTACACCATGCTATTTGCGAAGCAGACCACTCTACTCCTCTAAGATTGAGGGATCAGAATGCCCCACAACACCACAAGACCAATGAAGAAAAGCTACAGATATGAAGGGAAAAACCTCTGCACGGACGACACCTGAACGAGGCAGCCCAGGATCACGTCGACAGTCTTGCGTCGAACTACTGGCTCATCTCTGGACAGATGTTTCCTGAAACGGAGGGATTTCTACTGGCAATCCAAGATCAGGTCATACCAACTAGAAACTATCTGAAATACATAATTAGAGACGACTTAGTACAGGTAGATAAATGCAGATATGGATGTCAAACGGCAGAAACGATCCAACACATCACGGGAGAATGCCAGATGTTTTCTGCAACAGAATACAAGGAGAGGCATGATGCAGTGGTCAAGATCCTACACCAGGAGTTAGCGGTGAAACTACTGCTTGTTCAAAATGAGAAGATCCCATATTATAAATATACACCACAGACAATCTTAGAAAGCAACCACTATAAGATGTACTGGGACCGGACTATTCTTACTGATCAGACGGTGGCCCACAACAGACCGGACCTTGTAGTGGTAGACAAGAGGGCCAGGAAAACGACTCTGATAGATGTAGCTATACCAAATAACAACAACCTTCTAGTGAAGCATGCTGAGAAAATAGCGAAGTATCGAGACCTCCAGGAGCAAATAAGAACACAGTGGAATATGGACAGCATCGAAACCATGCCGATTATTGTTTCAACAACAGGAGTAATCCCAAACAAGCTTTTGGAAAACCTTAGAACACTAGACTTACCTCAAGATCTCTACAAGGATATGCAGAAAGCAGTGCTACTTTCAACAAGCCGAACAGTCAAAAAGTATATGGGTAATCAAAGAAGAACCCCACGGGCCCAATAACACGGAAAGGGCCCCCACAGAGCTCAATCCTTTTGATATCGGTGATATCTGGGATGAGTGAATGTTCCCCGTAGAGGGAGTGCATGACAGGTCTCGCGACCTGTCAGAAAATCATAATAATAATAATAATAATAATAATTAGAAATTTTATTACATAAAATGTACATTTAATCGTCAATATCACTATCAGCACGTTGTCACTGTCACTATCAGAAGTTATAATAATTGGTCTTATTTCATCAATGACCTGTTCCGAGTCAAAAGTCGACCAAGTCTCTGGTTCAATTTGTTTTAAAGCTTCATTCCATAAATTTAAAATGCTTTCTTCGTTCGTCGTTTGACATGCATGCTCGTCATAGTAGTTTTTGCAAATTCCCCACACTAATTCAATACCATTAAATTCACAATGGTATGGGGGCAGACGTAAGACCTCGTGACCGTATTTCCCCGCGAGGGAGTCCACTATGTAAGGCTTATCCTTACCAGCAGTGTGTACTTTAATTTCGGATAACAAATCTGCTTTCAAAAATATATGGTCGTTTTTTATCTTTCTGGTGTTTAGCCAGTTCCTCATTTCATCTTTGGAGGAACTATTGTTTGGTATTTTTTCAGAAACTCGTAAGTGATATGAAGCATTGTCTAAAATAATGATCGAGGGTTTTTCTAATTTTTTCGAATATCGCGGCAGCCATATTGTCATGATACTCCTCTACTTTCTTCGATAAAGTAAAAACTAAACTTGCATCTGGCAAAAATCCTTCTCGACTTCCGGCGTGTGTTACGACATATCTTTTTCCATTCCCGGATGAAACCCTTGAATAGCAGTATTTTGACCCATCCTGCCATGAATATTTTGTTTGGTTTCCCTTCGCAAAAATCCATGTCCCATCTAAGAATACCACAGGTTTTGAGTTCTCGGACTTTAAATTAGCTAAGTATTTCCTGAAAAACGACCACCGCTTAGAAACAATGTGTTGTTGCTCACAAAGAATTTTTCGGTTGTTAGTTTTGTGGTACTTAAACCCCAACTGCTTTAAAACTAATGAAATACTAGTAGGTCCAATGTCACATATTTCTCTGTTTCTGATTTTCTCAAGGACCGAATCAAGAGTTACCACCTCTTTCTGTTTGTACATATCATAAATAACTCCTCGGATTTGACATTTAACTCCTTTTGGCAAATCATTGGTTTTCAAACTTGAATGGCCTTTTTTTATTTTTCTTTTCAATATGGCCGTCCTTTTCTAAATTGTGAATATTTATCAGAGTTCTTCGTGATATGCCACAGGAATCCGCTGTTCGTTGTTGTACCGCCACCGTCGATAAAGAACCACCATTTTCCTTCTCTTTCTTGAAATATTCCTCAACTTTTAAAATAAGTCGGTGTAAGAACATGTTTATCAGAAGCCATTTTAATATATCTGCTTTCTAATAGCCAAACTAAAGAAAACAAAGAAAGTCCCCCTCAGTACCTGTACATTATGCATTCAATTGATATAATAAATTCGAGAATAAATTACTTATTGACAAATATTTATTAGAATTAAAATGAATTGTTCCATTATCTTAGAGGACAAATCGACAAACAAAATACAAAGAAATCCCCAGTCTCAGTCTCTACCTGTACATTAAGCATTTAATTAATATAATAGATAACTTATTGAGGGTTAGTGGAATTTACAGGCGCCAGGTAATATTTAATTTTTGCATCCTTAATCCGATATGAGAAATCACTCAATGAACGGACTATACGAATAAGACATACTATTTTTTCTACGAGTGACCGCAAAGAAGCTACTTTGCGCACACTTTTGCATACGCAAAGTAGCACTTTCCCGCACACTGTGCGGGAAATTTTTTTTCCCGCACACTTATTTTAAAGCAAAATTACCATATTATAGACGCGTTTTTTTCTTATTTTTTATAATTTTTTTAGATATTTATACAAAAATATTGTAACAAGACAAAGTTGACAGGTGGTTTATGTGTTGCCTTATAAACTATACCGAAGTATTGTGCCGTGCGGCTCAAAATTTTTTTGAAATCTGCATTATTATATTTTCCTCTAATTTTGTTCAAGTTAAAAAAAAATCAAGTATTTTTGTGTCAAATGCGGTTTGTTCCCTTAGCAACCAAAATACATTGTCATACAACGCTTTCATGTCAGTTTAGAGGTCTTCTTCAAAATTTTCACTAGCATTTTCACCTATTTAAAATAAAAAAAAACTGTTTTAAAAATGGATATCACTGAAGAAGAACTTCCAGAAGATGTCCTAGAAGCCGCCAACATGGCTAGTTTGCAATTGCTGCCTGCCAAATCGCGAGAAAAATACGAGAAACAGTACGAGTTGTTTTCCAAATGGTGCGAACAAAGGGGGATAAAAACGTTAAAGGAAGAGGTACTTTAAGCCTACTTTCTTAAGTTAAGCAAAGAATTTAAACCTAACACAATGTGGTCAAAATATTCAATGCTCAAAAATGTAATAAAAATAAAAAGAGACATCGATATTGGTGAATTTTATAAGCTCACTGCATTTCTGAAAAAGCAGAATATTGGGTTTAAACCAAAAAAAGCAAAAATATTTACGAAGGAAGAAATATTCAGTTTTATTAATTCGGCACCAGATGAAATTTACCTTTTAATTAAAGTTGCCACTATTTTTGGACTTGCCGGCGCATGCCGAAGGGAAGAGCTAGCAAATTTAACCACTGCCGATATTGAAGATAAAGAAAACCTCATAATTGTCAAAATTAGGAATTCAAAAAATCATACAGCAAGAAACTTTATAATATCGGAAGAAATTCATAACGGAGCCTACCTGCAACTGTACAGAAAATACAAAAGCTTACGCCCGATAACGTCAAACAACCGTTTTTTCTTAGTCTACAAAAAAGATAAATGCGTTTCACAATGTGTTGGAGTAAATAGTTTCGGAAAGATGCCTTCTGAAATAGCTGCCTTTTTGAAACTGCCAAATCCGGAACTCTATACAGGGCACAGTTTCAGAAGGTCATCAGCAACGTTACTGGCCAATTCTGGAGAAGGAATCACTGACATAAAACGTTTGGGGGGTTGGAAATCTACTGCGGTAGCTGAGGGATACATCGATGAGTCCACAACTTATAAAAAAGGGCTAAGCAACAAAATTTTAAGCTGCAGCCCTAAAAAATGTGAAGCAGTTCCAAGTACTTCAAAGAATGGATCCATTTATTCCTTTTGCAACACGACAGTACTGATGAACCAGGAAATGACATCTACTACAACATTTTCACCTCTAGTTGCTAGATCTGCAATAAATGTAGAAAAAGCGACCAACTGCACATTCCATATTAATGTAATTAATAATAATAAATAGGCAATTTAGGTATAAGTAGTTATAAGTTGTTTTTGATGTCAATAAAAATTTAAAATTAAAAAAATAGTTGTTTTTGATGTCAATAAAAATTTAAAATTAAAAAAATATATAGTTATTTCACTCGTAGAAAAAATATTGTTCCTAACACGTGCGCAAAGTAGTTTTCCCGCACTTAAAGCTTATCCGAACTCCGCTTGGCGTCGTTTGTCTAACGGCTTTCGCGTGCGGGAAAACATAACTTTGCGCACAGTAGTTAGGTTTCCTATTTTGTAAACCATTCCAAATCCATGGATTCACCCCCCATTCCCAAAACTCAATTCCCCCTTCTACAACTACACAATCCCCTTTCTACAACTACTCTGATTCCTCCCTCCAAACCAACCCCACTCTTCTCCCCACTCTTCTCCCCACTCTTCTCCCCACTCTTCTCCCCACTCTTCTCCCCACTCTTCTTCCCCACTCTTCTCCCCACTCTTCTCCCCACCCTTCTTCCCACTCCGTATTTAAAGCTATGGTGAATCATTCTATAGTTAGTTATGTATCCTGCGTGGTGCCAAAATTATTCTCTCAGATTTCGCATTGTAAAAAGAACTCGTTGTTTAGTTTGTCAAAAATTAATAGTACATAGTAATTTCAGTTGTATACAGTATTGTGTAAATTGTTGTCAACTGAGACCAGTTAAAACAAAAGAAGAATGTGTTGATTTTAATAGAAGAATGTGTTGATTTTAATAGAAGTCTTAAAGATGATCAGACATTCCCTAAAAATAAGTGCTTGAAAGATGTTAAAACTTAAACATAAAATTAAAGTGTTAGAAATAAAAAAACATTTCATTAACTCACACCATAGACTATTACAAATTCACTGTGATGATAAGGATCTATTTACGTTGATTGAAGGAGCTATAATTTTATGTGATAAAGTTTGTAAAGGATCCGTTAGTGCTAAACATTTTAACGATCATATAAAGCTTATAGGTTTAGGATTGGATTCATATGTTTGGTTACACTTAATGAGAGAAAGAAATCTAATTGCTGAGGAATAAGTATCAGTGTTTTCCCCTTTCTCTTCAATTCTAATTTAATCATACAAGATGTATCAATGCGATGATTGCAAAAAAAGTTTTAAACAACAATCAAATGTTTATAGACATCAAAGAGAATCCTGTCCTAATAGACCATCTTGTTCTGGTGTAAAAAGGAAGAATAATACCCAATTATCTAATACCCTAACAAAGAAAACTAAAATAGAAGAATCCAAACAAAACCCTGTACCTAAAGTTATTCTATCGCGATGTAAAGACTGTGATACTTGGTATGTTAAAAATAAACTCAGTGCACATTTACGTTCAAACTTACATAAAAGCGGATTTAAAAGTGACGATAACGTAAAAATTATAACTTCCGCGTTTAAAAACAGAATTGTGTCGTATATGTTGCTTCCATCAAAAAGACATGTAGATATTGAAGAATTTTTTGGTGAAGTTAAACAAAAGTTTGTAAGTTTAATTTCTGTACAATTAGGTAAGCATAGATGTGTTAAAATAAATGTAGAATTATTTGGAAACTATCTTTTACAAACAAAAGAGACATTAGAAACTAAATCATTTAATACTAAAAATAAGGTCATAACATCAACAACAAATTTAAGTGGAATTTATAAAGAATTCTTATCTGAAATTAAACAGAAAGTTTCAATATTTGCAGAAAATGGTTCAGGGTGGGCTTTAGAAAAAATATTACATTTAGAACTTAATATTAACAAATACAACCCAATCAGAGCATCCTCATATATACCTTTACCAAAGCAAATTATGAATAAACATGGTGTAATTAACGTTAAAAATAATGATTCTTATTGTTTTGGTTGGAGTGTCATAAGCGGATTATTTCCAGCTGAAAATCATTCTGATAGAACAAGTTCATATCCAAACTTTCTTAACTTTTTAAATTTTGAAGGAATAGAGTTCCCAGTAAAGTTAAAAGATATATCCAAATTTGAATCACTTAATCAGATATCTGTGAATGTTTACGGCTTAGAGAGTATTTACGAAGACTGTAAACTCAAATATGAAATTGTGGGTCCACTGCATTACACTAATAAAAAACTTCCAACACATGTAAATTTGTTGTTGATAAGTGATGGTGAAAATAATCATTATTGTTGGATTAAAGATATGTCTAAACTGTTATCATCTCAAATTAATAAATCAACTGAAAAAAAGTATTTTTGTGATGGATGTTTAATTTATTTTACTTCATTGCAAAAACTAGAAATTCATCAAAAAAACGATTGTAATCATTTGTATACAACAGTTCCCACCAATGAAATCAAAATTAATAAGTATGGTCAACATATACCGGAAAATATATTACAGTTTGAAAATTTTCAAAGACAACTAAAAGTTCCATTTGTAATATATGCGGATTTTGAGTGTTTTTTAAAACCTCTACAATTTGATCAACCTGAAAATGATTTGGATTCATATACCCGTAACACATTTAAACATGAGCCTTACGCCTTCTCATATTTTATTAAATGTTCATATGATGATTCTTTATCATTGTTAGATTCTTATTTTGGCTTAGATGCAGCTGAAGAATTTTGTAAACGAATTGAAGGTTGTGTTCATAGAATTTATAATGATCATCTTAAAAATGTAGTTAAAATGATTCCCTTATCCGATGAACAGAAGTTGTCTTATAAAAATTGTAACAAATGTCACATATGTAATGAAAAAATTGAAGAAAATGAAAAAGTTAGAGATCATGATCATTTAACAGGTGAATTTCGAAATGCAGCTCACAGCATTTGTAATTTAAATTTTAAAATACCCTATTTCATACCTATATTTTTTCATAATTTAAGTGGTTACGATAGTCATCTATTTGTTAAACAACTGTGTTGTGAACAAGATAATATTGATGCACTTGCACAAACTAAAGAGAAATACATTTCATTTTCAAAATCAATCTTAGTTGGTAAATACAAAGATAAAGAAAATAAAGAAAAAAACCTGTTCATTAAAATGAGATTTTTGGATTCATTTCGATTTGTGGCAAGCTCATTAGAAACACTTGGTGAAAGTCTAGAATCAAATCAATGCATTGAAATTAAAAAACATTTTCAAGATTCTGATCAGTTTAATGAAATTCGAAAAAAAGGTGTTTACCCGTATTCTTATATGGATTCATTTGAAAAATTGTATGAAACCCAACTTCCTAGTATTGATCAGTTTTATGATAAACTTAAAGATGAACCTCTTGATGAGACAGATTATAAGAGAGCAATTCATATTTGGAATTTGTTTAATTGTCAAACTATAATGGATTACACAAAAATTTACTTATTTTCAGATGTTCTAATATTAACTGATTTTTTTGAAGCATTTCGAAATGTATCTTTAAATCTTTTCAAGTTAGACGCTGCTCATTATTACACATCACCAGGTTTAAGTTGGGATGCTATGTTGCGTATAACTAATGTGAAGTTAGAATTATTAACAGATATTGACATGTTACATTTTTTTAAAAATAGTGTAAGAGGTGGTATCTGCCATTGCAGCGTTCGAAAGGCTGAAGCCAATAATCCTTATTTTAAAAGTTTTGATCCCACAAAACCAAATTCATTTATAATGTATTTAGATGCGACCAACTTGTATGGACATAGTATGAGTCAATGTCTTCCAACAAGTGATTTTTCTTGGATGGAAAGAGATGAAATTAATTCTCTAGATGTTTTATCTATCTCTGATCATGCAGAGTATGGGTATGTTTTTGAGGTTGATATGAATTACCCCAAAAGGTTACATCTCCAACACAATGAGCTACCTTTTCTAGCTGAAAACATTCACCCTCCTGACAGCAAACAAAAAAAATTAATTTGCAATTTAAATAATAAAGAAAAATATATAATTCATTATCGAAACCTAAAACAAGCTCTTAGGAATGGATTAAAGTTAACTAAAATTCATCGAGCTATTAAATTTAAACAAACAACATTTCTAAAACCATACATTGATTTAAATACTGAAATGAGAAATAAATCCAAGAATAAGTTGGAAAAGGATTGCTATAAATTATTTAATAATGCTATATATGGTAAATCATTAGAGAACATTGATAAGCGCGTTGATATTAGATTAATCACTCATTGGGAAAATATTGGTAAGAAGCAAGGAGCGCAAACATTGATTGCTAAACCAAATTTTAAAAATAGACTAGTTTTTAATGAAAACTTTGTGGCGATACAAATGGAGAGAGTTAAAGTATCTTATAACAAACCTGTTTATGTTGGATTTTCAGTGTTGGAACTATCAAAAACTGTTATTTATGATTTTTATTATGATTATATTAAAAGGAATTATGGTGACAAAGCAATATTATTGTACACGGATACGGATAGCTTAATATTACAAGTTGAAACAGAAAACTTCTATCAAGATATTCAAAAAAACTTAGACAAATTTGACACCTCTAATTACAATGAAAATAATATTCACAACATAACTAAAAACAAATCTATATTAGGATGTATGAAAGACGAATTCGCAGGTAAACCAATTTTAAGTTTTTACGGAACAGGTGCAAAAGCATATTGTGTGAATTTAGAAGACAAATCTGAAAAGAAAGCCAAGGGTGTAAAAAAGTATGTTATTCAAAATTCTATTACAAAACAAGATTATAAAGATGTAGTAGAAAATTTCGAAACTAAATTTAGGAAAATGAATATATTTCAATCCATATTGCATGATATGTTTACACAATTAAAAAATAAAGTTGCATTATCTCCGAAAGATGATAAACGATACATTATACCCGAATCTTTTAGAACCCTAGCTTGGGGGCATAAACATATAGATATTTTAGAAGATAAATCCAAGACTGATAATGAAGATATCAATATTTGTTCTAAGATTCTTCAAAATTTAGTTCATGATCAGTATAAAACCTAGAAATTAACACAAGTCACGTTTATTTTTAAAATGGTAGTGTTACCAGTAGGAGTGTTGTTTCTCTTTGCCTACATTAACAATACTTTGTACATACAAGTTGACCCAGGAGTTCGAGAAGCTTTTATTTGTTTATCAGTTGATAATGTAAAGAATGACACTTGGCCATCAACATGGAGAAGAATGAATCTTAGCAGTGGGTTATTTTTATACAATGTTGATGATTATATTAAATCTTCTCTTGTAGAATATAAGTTAAGATTATATTATTTTAATAAAACCAATGTTGTAACAAAAGAATGGAAGGAGTTATATAGAAGCTCGACAGAATGTCATTTATATATGTGTATTATATTATCAATTATATTTTTTCTATTGTTTATATGTATGTTAGGATTTATATTGTTTAAAGCATATATGTATTATAAATAAATGGGTAAAGGAACATTTGTGTTTTATTAAAAAACACATTTTTATTGTTAAAGTTTTATTCACAACAATTTTTATAGTGGTATAATAATTTAACATTTGCTAATGCACAATGCCATGGTTTTTCACTTTTATGAAAATAGCATTCTGGAACCTTTTTAAATTTACTTAGCTTGGGTTCACGAGCAACAGGAATATTGTTTATATATTCCTCATCTACAAACTTCTTTATAAAGATTGCTTTTTCGTTCCCCTTTACGTAAATCTTAGGTGATTGATAAAATTTTAATAGATGTGTAAAAATATCATCAATTTCATTTTGTTCTATGTTTCCACAACCCCACTCCATTCCATGATATTCTTCAGCCCAATTGACAGTTTTTTGATCAATAACAGATAACATGTTTTTCTTAAATGGAGGTTTAAACAAGTAGTTTGAACAACGAATCCCATCATAAATTGCTAATTCTTTTGGAACATATCCAAAGGAGCAGTGATAACCTTGGATATCAATGAAAATGTTTGTTTGATCCATGGTTGGTTAATGAAGTTTAAATTTAAATTTCTCTTATATAAATGCTTCCCTCCACCAAATACCTACCCCCCACCACAACTACTTCACATTTATTTAATATTTAAGCAATGATTTTAAGCGCTAGCAGCATTAGTTTCAGAAACCTTAAAATGAATCAATCAACAACTCACCAACAATTCAATAATCAGTTTAGTAAAAAACGAGTTGCTGCTCTTATAGGTGAATCCGTATACTACATAAACAAATCCAAATCCAAATGGGTCAGTGTTGGATTCTCTTTGGAGAGAAAATATTCTCCGGTTATTAAACTCTGTGGATCCAAGAATAATCAAAATGTGATATTTAATGAAGATCAGTGGATTTCCTTTCTAAACAATCAAGGAACAATGTTGAGCTTTATTTACTCCAACGGGTTTGGGTGGCAACCCATGCAGGGAAATGGATATGAAATTCATTACGTGTTTATTAATAATTCTAGAATAATCAAGATTACTCAAGATGGTGGTAACGAAATATTTCTAGCTGGTGACACCATAAATGAGTTGGTGAACTTGGTGAATTTAATCAAATACCGCTTTGATCTTCTCCAATCGCAAGAATTTGCAAAGTATTACAATATACTTGTTAGGAGTGTTTCAAGTAAAAATGGTGATTTAATAAAAAATGTTTTTGATATTGTTTCACCTATCAAAGTTAGCTTAAATGTGTGTTGTGTATTGGAATTATTAAATATGTATCCTGATTGTATTATAGAAGATGTTGAATCATTTGCTTGTAATGAATTCGTAAAAAGTTGCATTGAAAAATAAAAAAAAAATGTTAAAATGGGTATTTTATTCCCCCACCCCTTTTAGAATAAATGTATATTAAAAGCTTATGTTTCATTTGAAGTTTTAACATTTACACATAAGATGTGGTTAGCATATAAGCGAGAGAGACCAGCATACAATTTAACCACAGCTGTGGAGAATTTAGCGCAACATTTTAACAATTTAGAGTTTGATGCAGCACATGAAGCTGAATATGGATTTGATAGATTTTATACTTATGATGAATGTATGGAAATAGCCAGGAAATATGAAAAAGCTTCTGAAGCGTGTAATATATTTTTACATACATCTAATCTAAGAAGTTTTCTCCACACAATAAAAGATATGGGATTTGAGAAACAGTTAAATGAAGTGAAAAAGTTTGTTTCACCTGAAATTATTCAAGAAGTATTTGATACCTAAGTTTGAAAATAAAAAGCAATGTATTTTTATTATTGTGTTTTATTCATTCATTAACCAATTATTATATAAATTATATACATTAGTAAGTGCACATATACATTCTGCTTGGGAGTGGTAAAAACAGCAGGTTTCTTGTTTTTGTAAAGGTGGATCCTCATCAAATTCTCTTACAGGTTTTAATGAGTACTTCCTGATGTATTCAGCTTTCTGTTTTCCTTTTACGTAAACACAATCGACCTTTTCTGTTAAGTTTTTTATTATTTCGGAGAATTTGTGAACTGGAGTATACCCTTCATCCCATGAAATACAATGGTGATTTTTCATTAACCAGACAGCTTGTTTATGTAAATTGGGTGATAAAAATTTTATAGGGAAGGGCGATTTAAAAATATAATGACATACGTTTTTTCCATCGTAGGCAGCTAACTCCTTTGGAATAAACCTATTGTTTTCTACATTAAATCCTTGTACATCAAGAGTTAACATTCTCATAATTTCATAAGAGAGAACTGTTTAATCATGGATTTCTTGTTGGAATACTCTTGTATTTGTTGTTTTAGTTTTGCAAGATTTCTTAAAAGGATTGATAAGCGTTGTTCTAATTCCTCATTCATACTGATAGACAAGAAATATAAACATTTGATTTTATATAACGTTAAATTTGTCTAACATTTTTGGTTAGAGGATTGTAACTAAAAATTTTATCATGCATAATTAAACAATAAGCAGAAATCTTGTCTGTAAGATCTTCATGTAATTCAAATTCTACCCTCATAACAATGGGTCCAGTTTCAATTGTTTCTTTTTGATGAGAACAATCAATGTATGTGATGGGTGCATATGTTTTAAACTCTGCTGGTGAAAAAATCGGTTTCGGTGTTAATCCATAATATGACATTTGGAATTGTGAAAACATTTCATATACTGATGCAAATTTATTTTTAGCAAAGTCTAAATAAAGATCGCTGTAGGGATATCTCTCAGAATTTAAAAATACTTTTATGTTCCGCATTTTAATATCACTAAATCTAGACATGTCAGTTGTGGATTTATCTCTTAAATCTTTTTGAAAACAGATTGCTACATGTCGAGGAGTGTTCACTTTGGTTGAAGTTTTGACAGGCCAATTATGACGACTTGTTTTCAGTAATTCAGGATATTCTATTAGTTCCCAACTTCTAAATGCCATTAATAAATCAGTATTTTTATTAATAATTTTCGTTAGCTCCAGTTCTTGAGGGATCGCTACAGAAATGTGTGGTATGTTCCAAGTTAATTTCGTAAGTTCAATCTTTGGGATTTCATCAACAGTATTAACAGTTGCATTTTTATCCGAATTGTCTCGAAGTAAGATAAGTTCTTGTTTAGAGTTTAAAATTATTTTTTTATAGTCTTCAAAAAAACCCATTAAAAATTTAAGTGGAATGCAAACATTAAATAATCCTGTCGTTGCATCAACCACTTGCGACGTTTCCATGGGAAACCAACCAGCGTTTTTTAATTTGTTACATTCGTTTTTGTTATAGGATAAAAATCCTTTTATTGTTGATGTTAAGCCAACATCTCTTACTGAGTCTATAGTAACACCATTTAGTTGATAACGAATCTCTTTAAAAAGAAAAGCTATCCCATTGTTAATTAGTTTCAATGTATTTGAAACAGTTCCATCACCTTTTGTTAATTTACCTTCTATGTAAAGAAAGCTTTCAGAAGGAAGTGTATATTTTTCTATTTCATGAACAGGAATTATAATCTCATCGTTATTTCCCAATTTTGTAGGTAGATAGGGTTCATAACCATGATATTCTGAATGTACGATTGAGTTATCAATATAAAGATTTTGTGTTACATTTAGGGTATCCATGTTATTTAATTTTAAAACCTAAACTTATAAGAAACTGACGATTTAAAGATGTTAGTCTCTGAGAGTTTGATTTATTACTGTGGAAACTATGGTTGTGTTTTTTCTTATTAAGCTTTTCACTAAATCGTTGTTGTCTGTTATAAATAATCACCATCGTTCATCTAATTTTTTAAGGTGTAGTCTTAATGTTATGGTTTCTTCTCTAAAATTAATAGTTCTTCCTTCTTGGTCCAATATTTTAATAGTAATTTTATCAATTACCTTGGCAGTAACTGGGAAATATATAACGTTTTGGGGTGATTCAATGATTTTAAAACCAGGAGCCACACTGGGAAAAAATTGATGTATTATATGAACTGGATTACCATTTAAGAATGAACCTTCAGCAATACTACAGTCGATATTTATTGAGTTTACTTTAATTATTTCTGCAGGTCGTTCAGAAATATGAAATTGACCCGAATCCAGTATTTGATTTTCAAATCCCAACAATGCACCTATAGATCCCTCTTTAAAAATAATATTTTCGGTGCATTTAATTACTGATCGCAACGTATTATTATTAGCATGAAGATAAAACGAAATTTGTTCTTCTTCCAATTTCTCTTGTAGTACTTTGTTGATATTATCAATTTCATAACTTCCGGGTGGAATAGTTATAAATTTACCAGTTTCACCGTAAAAGAAACGATTATTACTTTCATCAATGTTGGGAATTGCATTAAATGTTTCAAAATTTACAAGTCCTATAACATAGTCGATATTCTCTTCTAGATATATGGGAGGGTGAAATTCTGTCGTTAATATTGCAGAATTATCGCTAATAACAAAACTATAGGACATAATGTGTTAATATTTCAACAACGAATAAATTTTTATTGTCTTTCATGTATTATTATATAGAAATTTTAGACATAATTGTCCACAATTTGTGGTGTTAAAGGTTTGATACTTGTTGTAATTGTAACTTATAACGTTTTTATTTTTATCGCTGAAAAAATATTTCATTAATTCAGCTGGAGGTCGCAGATCACCATAGCTATCAAAGTATGTTATTTGTTTTCCTTTTTTTATGTAGGCAGTCCAATGAGTCCCATTACCATTATAGTCATCTAGATTAATAATAGCACTTTCATTTTCTTTTATTTTTTTAGGTAGCTTGTTTCGCATAAATATACCTCTAAAACTGGGAATTTGTAAAAATTTTATATATTTAATTAAGTCATAATTGGTAAGAGTTTTCAGAGGTATATGTTTTAGCAGTTTTTTGAATATGGCTTCAAATACAAACCACATCCGGTTTTATATGGTTTTAAATACAGTCCGCTTCCTTTTTGTCCTATTGCTATAGACTCCATCGTTTGATTATGTCTTTTATCTTCTTCTAATTTTTGTTTGGCTGCTTTTGCGTCGTTGATGGCTTTTGCTACTCCTGCGGCCCCTCCTCCTAGAGCACCTAAAGCTGACAGGCCCGCAAATAATGGTATAAGTGGTAAAAATCCACCACTCTTTGGAATAGGTATTACTCTTCTCTTAGGTGCTCTAACCTTCACACTTTTCCTAACTGATTTCATAGCTGCTTTAATACCCTCATGTAAACTTTTAAACTGTTTCCCCTTAATTCCCTTTCTCGCTTGAGCAATGGCTTGAGATAATGTTATTCCTCGCCCTTTTGTCTTTTTTCGCTTTAATCCCATACCAAACTTTCTTTTCACTTTCATAGCACCGCTAATACCTAACGCGGCCGCTTTTTCTCCAAAACCAGCGTCCTTAGCTCTGAACCGTGCTAAAGCTTTCTCAGAGAGAATTTTATCAGCAGTATGTCTGCTGCTTATATCTTTCGATTGTGAATATGCAATGTCGTGCTCTTTGCAAGCCTCGTCTAATAAGTTTATTCCCTTGTCACCTCTTGATAATCTCTTTTCTAATTTTGTCCCAGGTCCACAAAAATTATAACCAGGAAGGTGTAATTCAAAGGGTAATTTATTGATAAGAGTGTTTAGCAGACCAGATCCTCTTTTCTTGTTGGTTGGTTTGTAAGTAATACGTTTGTTGTGTGATTGAAACATTATATAGTTAAAGTCTGAACATAGAATGATTAGTTTTACTTTGACAGTGAACTTAAGTACTTTTATATAATATGAGAGTTGAAAAACAACCATACTCTATAATAATCAAGAATCATGATACATCAACAAATAAATTTAGAAAACATGGAAAATTGTTCGAGGGAAATAGCAAAAGAGGTTTGATTATTGGTCCGTCAGGTTGTGGTAAAACGAATGTTCTAATTGGCTTAATTGAAGATCCCAACGGTTTACGATTTGAAAATTTATATATTTATTCAAAATCTTTATATCAACCGAAGTATGAATATTTAAGAACACTTTTTAAGCCAATAAAAGAAATTGGTTATTACGAATCCGAGGATGAAGAAAATATAATTTCACCCCAAGAAGTATTACCAAACGCAATAATAATTTTTGATGACATAGTTTGTTGTAATCAGACAATTGTAAAGGATTACTTTTGTTTTGGAAGACATAGAAACACCGATTGTTTTTATTTGTGTCAAACATATTCTTCTATTCCGAAGCAGCTAATTCGTGATAATGCAAATTTAATTGTTATTTTTCAACAAGACAATACAAATTTAAAACATGTTTATGATGATCACGTCAACGTTGATATGACATTTAATCAGTTTAAAGAAATGTGTTTATTGTGTTGGAAAGAGAAATTTGGATTTTTGGTAATAGATAAAGAGACCAGTATAAATTCAGGTAGATATCGAAAAGGTTTCGATTCATACATTTACTTATAAAAACAACATCACCTGACAAAAACAGCTATTTCAAAATATTCAGTCATGAATGAACAATTAGCATTACAACTTGTTAAAGCAAGAAAGGCAGTTAAAAAAAAATATCAGGCTTTAAAAAATGCAGAATTTGAGTCTCATTCGAGACTGGAAGAAACTTATAAACCAATAACACAACCCTTGCAAGAATTAATTTCAACAATTGGTAAAAATGAACCTGTTGACATAAAAGAAGAGGAACCGTCATTTACAAGGTTTTATAAAACATCAACCCCTCAAAGAACAAAAAACGTAAGAAAAACTGGAAAAACCCCAGTTCTGCCAACAGAAATACCATCCTTTTTTGATACTAGCGTCGCATCAGTGAGTCATATCCCATCCATACAAGAAACAAGCGTTATAGCTGAAACAGAGCCATTATCTTCATCATCCGATTCAACGATAGGGAATCTTTCAGATCTATTGGAACAAACTAGACAATCAATTCAGACTTATGTTGGTATGCCTGGGTATCAACAATGGCTAAACGACTTTCACGACTTACCTCGTAAATACATTGATGAAGGTGTCAAGGATTTAGAACATACGTTTGATCATCATTATGGTATAGTTCATGACTTGGAAACTGAAAAATTTTTTTTGGGACTAACACAAGAACCTGTAGAAATTATTGGGAAAGATATTATAGTAAAGGAGATTACATATCAAGGCACCCCCGGTTTATACGAATTGATATTTAAAAAGGATCCAAAAGGTTATAGTACTAAAGACTTGGATAATTATATGGATATTCTAGCCCGAACTAATGCATATCGTAGAAATTTCAGTCCTGAAGGACAAGTACAAGGAAATGGTTCACGAAAATATGTTACAATAATTGGACCATACTTACAAAAAAAAGGAATAACAAAAACAAGAGCTCTTAACCCAGCAGCCGAAAATCTAATTTCAGCATTCGCCAGTTCAGCATTCACCAGACGTAAAGCTCCATATAGAGTTCAAAGGAGCGGTCCGACTACACAAGGATCGGGTTTAACTCTAAAAGTTAATAAAAACAATACTGATTATGTATATTGGGACGATGTTAACGAGCTTGTTAACAGACTTCGTTTATTAGTGGCTTCAATGAATGCTGGTCATACCGGTCATAATAATGAAGTTATCTCTATTCTAGAAGAACTTAAAGAAGCCAACATTATCATATAAGAGAACGTACACAAGTGCTTCAAAACATTTACAAAATGACTATCGACAAATTTGGTCGTCACATTTCAAAACAATCCAAAATAAATGATATAGATACTAAAGATCTTGTCAAGAAAGTTGAAAGTGAAGTATCCAATAATATTACAAAAAATTTAAATTATATTGAAAACAAAGTAGTTGAACATTTTAAACATGGTTTGCAACAAAAACACTTAGAAATTTCAAATTTTAAAAAAGAGTTAACGGTGCAAAATAAACGATCACTTGACAACGTCGAAAGTATTACAAACGTGACGAAAAAACTAAAATTTTGCGAAGATCAAGTAACAACATTAGAGCAAAAATATATACAGGAAGAAAACTTTAGGAAGGAAGCTATAAAAAATATCGACAAGAGAATATTAAATTCAGAGGTTAAAGTAGGTCTTGTAGAGAAACAGATAAGTGCGCTTGATAGTTTACATCAAGAAACTCAGAATAGGATACTTAAATTACAAACCGATATAAAAGTTGTATTAAATACTGATGACATTCAACAAAAGTTAAGAAGTGATCTTATAACAAGGTTCGAAAAATTTTCAAGTATGGTTTACGATAGGATTTCAACGGAGGTGGAACATTTCAAAAATGTCCATGATGGAATGAATAAGGATACAAAAAATATTGAAAGAATTTTGAATTTACACTTAATGGTTCATAAAAAGGATGATGAAAAATTAATAGCATTAAAAGAGCAATTTAACATTATGTCACAACAAATTTCAGAATTAAAATCTATAGAATATTTAAATAAAGAAGAAATGGAAAAATTTAAAGCAGCTTTACTAGATAATAACGATGTTTCATTAAAAATTTCAGACCTTGAAAAAGAAGTTGCTGAAATAAAGAACTCTGGTACAGATTTAAATATGAATGCGAATATTAATAAAATTATTAAAGATATTAAATCATTAGAAGAATTCGTTAAAAATGAAAATATATTTTTAAAAACGAGTATTGAAAAAATAAACGAAATAATGAGAACAAAAATTAAGGAAGTAGTATTTTTCAATGCAAAAGAAAAAATTAAAGGCTTTAGAATGGATGTTGAAAATTTAAATACAACTAAAGCAGATGTAGTGGATCATTTCCTTAATGGTCGACAAATTTATGAGCTGCCTTTAACAGAAAGGCGGATTGTAATTAGTATTAATTCTTTATTACAAAGCATTGTTAAGAAATTACATGAAGAAATAAATAAAATAGACGGAGGAATGGGTGAACTAGATACCATACTTAATCCTACATCACTACAATACCTAAACACTAAAATTAAAGATAATCTTGATGACGTTAGCAAGAATATTGATAAAATTAAGGAATATTTCAAAGAAGATACAGTAATTTTACCTCAAAAGCTTAAAGAATGGGATGATACGTATAAAAGCTATTGGGATAATTATTTTGTTAAATCATTTGATTAATCGTAATGTCTCCAACTAAGGAAACGGTTGTCGATGAATTACATAAACCTGCTAGAAAAAATTATCAAAGGAGAAAGGTTATTATTAAAGGATTACACGACTTATGGCAAATTGATTTAGTGGAAATGCAACCGTATGCAAAATTTAATAAAGGATATCGTTATATTTTGGTTGTTATAAATGCTTTCTCAAAATATGTTTGGGTAAAACCCGTTAAAAGAAAGAGTGCACAAGATGTAACTTTGGCTATGAAGAACATTTTAGAAGAGGTTAAGACACCACCAAAAAATATTCAATCGGATATGGGAAAGGAATTTTATAATAGAGAGTTTAAAAAATTAATGGACAACTACAATGTGAATCACTATAGTACATTTTCCAACTTAAAGGCTAGCATCGTTGAAAGAGTGAATAGGACATTAAAAAATATAATGTGGAAACAATTTAGTTTGCAAGGAAATTATAAGTGGTTGAATATATTAAAAGATATAGTTGTCAAGTATAACTCGACCATACATAGCACAACAGGTTTAAAACCCATTGATATAAACGAAAAAAATGAAAAACAAGTCCTAAAATCAACTTACACCAATATAAAAATAATTGATCCTAATACTCCGAAATTTGCTGTAGGTGACTATGTTAGAATCAGTAAACATAGGGAAGCCTTTCAAAAAGGATATACACCAAACTGGTCAAATGAAATATTTCAAATTAAAGAAGTTAAGGCAACATTTCCGAGAACATACTTGCTGCAGGATGAAAGAAATGAAGCTATTCAAGGCGGTTTTTATGAACTTGAGTTGCAGAAAGTCAAACATCCAAATGTCTATTTAGTTGAAAAGGTTTTAAGAAGAAAAGCCAATAAAGTCTATGTTAAATGGCTTGGAATGGATAAAACACATAACTCATGGATATTAAAAAGTGACTTGTTATAATTTATTTAAAAAATAAAGGACATATAAAACGTTCTTTGTAAATTTTATTTCTATGATTTTCCTCCAAGATAGGTTTTAAAATATTTTCTGTATACTTGATTCGATTCTGGAAACGATATCGGTCTAATACGTATCGCTCGAAATTATTTTCTCTTGCTTTTCGATAGGCAAAGCTCCATGTATGTAATATGTGCTTTTCATTCAGTTTCTCGTTAAAAGTAACCTGTTTCATGATGTTTGATGTGGTCATAAACCCCGTATACCATCTACTAATGTTTCTACTGAACCCCTATATGTTATCTACTAATGTTTCTACTGAACCCCTATATGTTATCTACTAATGTTTCTACTGAACCCCTATATGTTATCTACTAATGATGGATGTGGGGAATTAAACATATATTTTATTTAAAAAATTTTTTTTATTTTCCAATACAACTGTTTACAAACTCATTACAAGCAAATGAATCAACATCTTCTATAATACAATCAGGATACATATTTAATAACTCCATTACGCTACAAACATTACCCCGGCCGAACTCATGCATAGTAGGACTACCGATTGAACGGAACTCGACAGCTCCAGCCAAACAATTTACGTAAGAATATTACATTGTGTGTGCACTGTTACGCTTACTAGTTGTTGTTTACTTCAGTTATTTCGTAATTTTCCAGTGCGAATAAATATTTAGTTAGTGATATGATTTTATTGCAACTTTGTCTCTTGAAAAGAAATTTTAATATTGTTCGAATGTGTGTGTAGTTTGAAAAAATGTTGGATTTTTCAACGGTGAGTTAATATGCTATGAATTTCAATGAAATCACACGTAATTTTTGTTTATTATGTCCCTTTCTACCTATTTGAAAATAAAAACATATGTCACTAAGATTGATTTTTAAACTATTTAGAAAATTTTATGTGAGTCTAAAATTTCCACAGTATTCGAGGTAACAAAGAGTCCATTCATTTCTCGATTTTTAAAATTTTTGGATTTCCCTGAGTTGTAAAAAGCTCTGTTTATAGAATTATTATTATTTTATTAACGTAAATGATATTCAACTGCTTCAAATTCCATAACACCCAATTATTGATAATTAAACTAATCGAAATAAGTTAAGGATATTATAATAAACTTTAAAAATAAAAAAATCCACCTTTACATATATTTTATTTTTTTATTAGTCTTTACAACAAGAATCATTTTTGAAAAACACAGTGACCATGTATTCCAAACCCAGTATTATTTTTATTTAAAATAAAACCTTGTGTCACTAAGATTGATTTTTTAAACTATATAAAAAATTTTAGGTTCTTTTAATTACTTTTAATTACTTTTAGGTTAAGTTTTACAGAGGTTGGTCACAGTTTTATTTAAAAATACAATATAATAAATTTTAAAAAATTACAAAAAACAAAATATTACTGATTTACAAAAAAATATACATCTAAAACTAGAAATGTGCACTTATATATCACCATTGATTATAGCTAAAAGCCGATCGGTTTCGATTATAGCTCTATGATTGTCTAGTAAACTTTGTTCTCTTTGGTCCAAATTCATAAGTAACTCCCGAATATTTGTAATTACGTTTTCATGATCTACCAATCTTCTCTGCATTTCCACCCTTCTAATTCTAATTTCTTGAAGGTTGTTTTCTAGTTCCAAATCCAGGAAAATACGTCGCTCTGCATCTTCATCTAAGATTTCCATAAAATCATCCGCGTCGTTTAGAACGAGTCGTTCCTCTTCGTCCGGTTGTGGGACGTCCGGTAGTGGAATTTCGTCCTGTACTGGAATTTCGTCCTGAAGTGGGATGTTTGGTTGGTTTATTGGAACCTCTTGCTCGGCGTTTCATTAAATATTCAAAATTCAATTCATCACCCAAAATATTGTCATCTTCTTCCTGGAGATTTTGTCTCAACATATTTTCCACTGCAATTTCTACTTCATCCCTTGCGGGTGCCAACACTATATTTTCTATAACGTTAATTTGATTTTCATTGCACAAACGCGCAAGTTGATTTATACTAGGTTTGGAATACATGGTCACTGTTTTGATTCTTGTTGTAAAGACTAAATAATTTCAATTCCTCTCGATAATATATAGGCCTTTTTCTGTTCAAAAAAGAACAAAACTCCTGCACATGTCTTGCCTATGTCATTAGTGGTAATTTATATATGTATTTTTTCCCACAACACTGGTCAATAAATTCATTCCGATTTTTTATTTCAAAGAACACATCAACCACTTCAGGTCATTAGCGCTGCAGAATATTATTACAGTTTTAATAGGTTTTAATAGGTTTTAATGACTCTAGATTACTTAATTAACCAGACTGCAGTCTTAGACTCTTAGATATTATCGTTTAAATTGCAATTGCACATGCAGAAAAGTTTTAATTAAACCCGCATCGTCTTTATAAATTCCATATCACAAATAAAATAAACCAAACTAAATTAAAACGAGAAAGTTCATTAAAAGTTACCGACTTCATAAGATATTATCGTTTAAATTACAATTGCACATTGTAGAACGTGAGAACTAAAAGTCAACGACATATATAAGGATACTGAATCAAAATAAAAAGTTTTAATTAAACCCACATCGTTATTATTATTATTATTATAATGCACAAAGCAAGGTAATTTAATTCGAAGTTAAAAATTGTTTTTTATAACTGTTTGGTAATTTTCCCAAACTTCTAAAAGTTTGATAACTTAGGAGTAAATTAATCGCTATTTGTTTTGCAATACCAGTGACGTGCTAAAATAAAATATACTTTCTTAATCTCGATTTAATATTTTATTTCGATTTATAGTGTCTTACAAAAACTACATTTATATTGGGAACTTGGTGGTCCGTCGAAATGACTTCTTGAATTTCTATTGTTATAATGAACAAAACAGGGCAAACGCACTTGTAGATCAAACGATTGTTTGTAGGGTATTGGTAGTTTCGACCATATCTCCAAAATTTCGATTGGTTCACCATAGTAAATCAAATATTCCAGAGGGAGCATTTTTAGTTCTTCAGCTGTAAAACTGGAAAGGTTTTTTGTCCCATTTAGATGCTCCAACATAATGTTTGATGATGCACACGTCATACTTGAGCGTCTGTCAAATTATTAAATTATTTTTGATGTATTCTACTAGATTGTCCTAAGAGATCTCGACAGAAACTGATGTAGACATGAATATTAAACTACTATTTATCTAAGAAAGAAATGAGGGTAGGTAAGGGGAGGTAATAGGATTGAAAAGTTGATACCTACTGCGCATGTGGAGTGGTTGAAGGTCAAGGTGGTAGGTTTGGAGGGAGGAATCAGAGTAGTTGTAGAAAGGGGATTGTGTAGTTGTAGAAGGGGGAATTGAGTTTTGGGAATGGGGGGTGAATCCATGGATTTGGAATGGTTTACAAAATAGGAAACCTAACTACTCTTATTGTTGTTTAGAAGTGCAATGACGTCAATATCATTAATCATTTAAGTGTGATTTTTGTTTTTTAAGTTTTAATCTTTATTTTTAATTCTGTTCAATTCGCAATTATTAGAAAGGCTAGTTGTCGACGGTATCGAAGTAGGAATATCATCGCGATTTATTATAAAATCTCCTAAATTGAATTTTGGCTATGGGATAAGCTAACTTTGCCACCCCCAATCAACCCCACTTAGTCGCGCCCAAATGGGTGAATATTAACCGAGAGGAAGGTCATCGCCAGAATTTGTACAGCTATGTATAAATACAAATAAATGTGTTTGTATTTAGGGTATTTAAATGTATTTATTTCTTAAATTGTATTTAGAACTATTTAAAATATCTGTTCCAATATGAAAAATAATATTCGAGCAAATATTTTTGTCACAATTTTATTTGAGATATGTGTCGATTTTCTGTAGCACTAAACCGGTAAAACCGTTCTATTTCAAAATTAATTACATTTGTAAATGTATTTGTGAGCAATATAAATATTTCTTTTATAAAAAATATTATTTTTTTATAATTTACTTGTGTTAGGCTACGTTCTTGGTGAAACCGTACATCCATTATGGGTAGAAATAAAAATTACTTGTTATAGTTCACAGTTTTAATATTCAGTTATCTGACACGTGTTTCGGCCCTTTCGGAGTTTGTACTCCTTTGAAAATAACCCCAAAGGGCCGAAACATTCATGTCAGGTAACTGAATATTAAAATTAATATGAACCATAACAAGTAATTTTTATTTCTACCCATATATATTTTTTTGGCTATTTATTAAAATAATATTTTAAGTAAAATATTTAAGCCGAGATGTAGAAAAATCTATTGAAATAATGTGTCTGTTGGTACCTATGTATGAAAAGATGCAGCATATACAAGAAAGCGAAAATATACAGTTGCCTATTTTAAAAGAAGTTGAATTATTTCCCACTTATCTTACTGATGAGTTGGCCTAATAATGACATTTTAAGGCTTGAAGAATTTGCCCGAAATATTTTATCAATCTTACTTACGGAAAAAGAAAAAAGAAGGATTGTCATGTTGGCATTACTTCAGCCAAAAGACTTATTCTTGGGCTTGTTGTATCCCTTTTGTTTAACGTTTGGGTTACGTCAGCCAGGCTCGTACCCGGGACGCACCGAGCTATCATACCACATATAGATTACTCATTGTATTATCAACCTTAGGAATTCCCGAGGGCATTCCGTTCCGCCCAAATATTTATAATCGATTTCAGCGATGAGTGTGACCCGTACAAAAACTGGTGCTAACTTGGATAGCGGAATGCGTTGTTAATATTTCACCTAGTATTTCGCGCGGGAATCGATGATCTATTTATATGTATCTATTTGCATTTAAATGTATTTGAGGGTATACTTTTTGAGATTTTTACACCTATCTATGAAATGACCTCCCCCTCGATATTAGTCGATTGCTCGAATCAGGCATCAAATTAAAGGTGGTGAATTCCTTACAAGGCATATCTAACTTTGCCAACTCTAAACAACATGGAAATGCATGGCAGACTTTAATTTTAAAGTACGCATGTGTGTTTTACCCTAACTGGCAACCCTTAGACCTGGGAGAAATTGCAAAATACATCCTACAAACCATATGTATTCTTTACAACAACCAAATTATAGTCAGAGCTTCATATTTTTTTGAATGATATTTTCTTGCGTCCGTAAAAAGCCTCGGCAAAGATTAAATTTGTTTTACACAACACTGATACGTAATATGAAAATAACCCATCAACGTTAAGTAAGCTCTATCCCTTGAGGCAGACGTATTTCCAAAGTAATTGCCAGTGGGTTTTTCTTTACCCATCTAACGGTGTATAATTAATTTTTGTTTGTTTAGGTGTGGGGTATAAAATGAAGATAGAACATTCTGCGTATTTTAAAGCATTAAATCGTTTTTAATTTTGTTAATAACACGCAGCTGATGAACATTTTAAGGTGATAAAGCCTGTAGCAATTTTAAAATTGCCACTCTTGGCAATTTTATGTAATAACAAAGTTGGTTGGAATTATTTTCCTTATTTTTTGATTATTTAGTTTATGTTCTGATAATGCCCAAAAACTCTCGTATCATTCTAATCTTTTGAAAAGTGTCGCTTGTCCTCTTCTTTTATTTTGGGTTATGTTCAGTTGGTAACACTTCAGTAAGCTGTTTATTTAAAGAAAAGGGGTTTCTCGGAGCTTTCCCACTATTTTAAAACGTCACAGCCCTTGATTGGTCAAGGGCACATTCAGCACTCGGCACACAACACAGAACTAGGAAGCTCCGCGACAAAAAGGAGTACGTACTTTCCCGTAAGAAACAAGCGCGACAGGACACCTTCAAAATAAATAATGCAAAAAAATAAACACCCTTTTAAAATCATGAATTTTAAACATATTGCCCGAATGCTAATTTAAGTAAAAATTATATTCGCAGATTCTAGTGCAGAAAAGAAGGTATCTCGATACCACTGCTTCTCGTCTCCGTCCGACAACAGTAATTTACGCGACCTTCTCCCTTGCACTCATTTAACAAAACTTTACTGACGTTTTATGTTTTACCGGGCGTCTTTAAAAATAAATACGATACTGTTGTTACATGGGTCGGGTGTAAAATTTTAAAACATTGTGGAAATAACGACTTATTGTTCTTTCTTTTTTTTTTTATTTTAAATACGTTTTTAAAGGATGTTGCGGAAATTGTCAAAATTTTCGTAACAAATTCTTTCATCGAGGAAGTCGAGTCACCTGCTGTTTTTCATTCCACCCCCCTTTTAGAGGGTTCGCTATTTGGGTTTTCACCGTTTTCATCATTTATAAGGTTAAGCTTTAAAGAGGGACTTTAAGCCCACGAGCTACCATATGGGTGCTGTTAAGTTTTTTAAGACCAACCAGGAGTAGCCCGGAAAAAAACACATGGGACCATTGAAGTAGCTGTACAGACTGGTGGTATAAAGCTATCTGGGTGTATTTTCTTTGGTATTTGATTAACTTCTTATTTCTTATAGTCTATCTTTAAATGGTGCGAAGTAATAAATGCTCATTAAATATCGATGCCTGAAAGGTAAAAGGTTATAAGCGACATTTAATACTTTTTACAGTAGACCAATTTAAGGTTAATTTTTTTTTTAAATAATTCACAACTTAGTTTTTGGTTAATAAATTGAGATGCTAAAACTGATAAAGTTAATTTTAGGACGTGATTGTTCTTTTCCTTATAAATTATTGTTACTCGAATCATCTGATGTATAGGTAGTGTCGCTTAAGCAAATTCGCCCTGAAATTTAATTTCAGTAAAAAGGGCTTAAGGTAATTGGTTAAGATTTATGTCTTATGTGTCATAGTAAAAGTTCCTAACAGCCAATATGCCCAAGTAGTAACAGCAAGTAAAACAAACTAAGGTTTAAAATTACTTACATTTTTTTTCGAAAATAACGAATAATCGTTATGAATCACAAAAAATAATTTCAAAACTTAACTTTTATTTTTAGGGCGAATAAACAACTTACGATTTTATTTAGTATGTGGTAAATCAACATTTTTGAATACAATTTTTTATTAGAAACATACAAACGATGTATTGAAATTCCAAATAAGAAAACAATAAACGTTGCTCAACGGCGTCAAACTCACTCCTACAGTGCTGCGGGTATATTAAACCCGAGGAAAACAAACAACGAGAAGCGACAAAATCCCGAGATTAGAATTGATTAAATCGGGACCAACGTATATGTCCTTCACCTTGAAGTTTTGACAGTTGGCCGGGTCATTACACTAAGAGAAGCACTAAAGCGATGAAGTAAATGCTTTACACTGAAATAAAAAATGTGGCTATCTAGTAAGAAGTACCTTTTTCATGAATATCTTCTGTGTTTCATGTAATTGGCTTCCGAGCAAATTTCGTAAAATAAAAAAAATTAAATAAAATAAAAACATTTTTGAAATGTTCTATTGATTATGCGTTATTCGGTGATAGTACATTTTAGAAAGGAAATGAAATAGTATATTACATACCAAGAGTGGTAAGAAGCCTATTACACACGATTTAGTTAGCTAGAATTGCCCTTGTTAATAAAGACATTATAATATTACGTAACTACTCTTACGCACAGCTTGGCTTCTACCAATATAGTGTGGGTAATTATAGAGTTTTTCGAATAAAGTAGACAGTGCGTAAGTAGGTTCTTACTAATATAGAAGTAGGAAACAGTATTTTCTTATTTATCCCTTTATTTCATTTTAAATATTGAACAGCAGTTTTGTTACCTTTCCTTACATTTTTAACCAACAATCCTAAAGCGGTGTAAATGCAGTGGCGGCTCGTGACGGAAGTTTGTGGAGGTTCACAAGCATCAAGCATGGCAAAAAAAAACGAAAAATTTGCGCATATCTCCGCCCACCACTACCCCTTTCTTTTATTTCAACCCTCCGTTCCAACCACAAGATATTGTGTCGTTAAGTGTCAAATTTACGAGTAAAAAGCTTTCCAATCCTAATTTTTATGTTCTTTTTGTACGTAGATATGTTAATTAAACAAAATATAAATTTAAATTGAAAACTTACCAATATACAGCATATTTGGGAAGCAGTAACTAGAAAAATCAACAACGACAACATAAAAAAACTAAAAATATTTTTAAAAAATAGAACTGATTAAACACAGTGTCTAACAAAAAATGCGTTCTTCTGTCTTCAAGTTTAGCAAATTTCTCAGTAACTAAGTCATTAAAGTTAGGAATATCTTGCAACATTTATCGTCAACATTGCCAGGGCAGAAAGTCTCTCTTGATTCATAGTACTCCTTAAAAACGTTGTTATTCTTTTTAGTGTTGAGAAATTTCTTTCGGCTTCTGCGGTTGTCGTAGGAATTGTCACAATTATTTGTAGAAGACAAAATGTCGCTGAGAAAACAGTCAGTAGATTATTCTCAATTATAAACTTTAAACAGTGTACAGCCCCTGATAATTTTCTAAAATCTGGTCTTTAATATATAATTTCCAATTCAGTGTCTTATCCAAAAATGGATATGCTCGAGCCATTTCGTCAAGGTGATCGGTTGGAAAATTGAGCTCATACTTAGGAAAATTGTCGGGCAAAAACAAAAGAGACCGCGCTTATGGAGGGCTTTACCGCGCTACACGGATCAGCAAAACATATAAAACGATCTCTCAAAAACCATCCGAAAACAAGGCGGCGGCATGCAGCACAGCAAAAGCGTGCTCCTTTGAGAGGAATAAAAGCCTATTTATAGCCGTGCGCTAAAAAGAGATGGGGACGACAAGGTGCATTTATTACGGGAAGCGAACCGTCCATATCAAGTAGCGAAAGCCACGGAGCACATTTTTCCTGCGATAAGCATTCGGGATTAGAGACCTGCTACAAAATATTTAGTTAGCGAAACGATAATTGGTTAGGGAGCTTATAAAATCATGTTAGAATTGCTTTGTAACAGACATTGTATTGTAAACTAAATATGTAATTTATAGTGAATATTTGTTGATGTGGGGCTGAATCTTAGGGAGGCACGTGCTCAAGTGCTCCTATATAAGAGCCGCCACTGTGTAAATGTACTTACTGTTCAGGATCTCTTGGAAATGCAAACATGCTTATTCCTTGACCTTCTTTTGAGTGACACCCACGAAACGCACAGGTATTACCAGGCATAGTTTTACAATAGCACAGCACTCACAAAAACAAACAATTAAACAATACACTTCTTTCAACAAAAATGACAACTAAACTCGAAAACGATAATTAATCGACTACCGGACTAGCGGCTAAAACTTATGACAGTTGGCCGGGTTACCTCTTACTCCAATCATTTCGCGAAATGTCATATTGTCGCTTCTCGTTGTTTGCTTTTCTCGGTATTAAACTACGAAGCTTAGACAACCCAGTAAGCATCGATGTTTATCGAAGCGACAAGTCCGAATATGCACGAAGGTTATTATGTACAAAGACACGTCAATTAGGATACTGTAGTAAAGTCTTAACAGCCCTATTATTTTTTAAATGCATTAAATAAACTAGCCTAAATGAAATTACCATAATGAATTAGAAACAGGTAAACCGGGATAAGCGCTCTCTCAAATTTATTTGCAACGTAAAACAGTTTAAGTAACACTTAAGATCCTAAAGGCGCCAATGGAAAACAGTCTAAAGAATAAAGTGTTTACTAAGTTATTTAGAGTAAAACAGGATAAACGACAAAAAATAAAAATATTTGGAATTCCCAAATGGCGCAAGGTCGGTTTTCTTTCTTGCTATATAATCCAAGTAGCAATATTTTAAAATGCTTTTAAATAAGTTCACTTGGTAAAGAAAAATGTACATAAATACCAAATTTCACGGTTGGCTTAAGCGACATATAAATAATCGTAGCCAGCTCAAATATATACCATTCGACGCAGAATAAAAAACCACACTTAGTGGCGCTTAAACCACAATTTCTTGACAAATGTCGCTTACACCCTTTTACCTTTTAGGCATCGATATGCAAAGCGCATACCGGGGTATCAAGAACAATTTAAATAGCATCCCTTAAAATCTATTGTGTTTACATTAAAGGATCCAAATAATGAGCTTTCTTTATGAAAACATTTAAAACATCGTATTAACTAATAAATAACAATGGGTGGTACTATTTTACATAATATAATTACAAAAACAAGATATAATATAGAATCTTACAAAAAAAGCATTTTCAAAAATCGAATAATACTTTGTCGTTATGGCTTAATCATATTGATGATTCAGAAGACGAACTTTTAATAACATCGTTTATAATAAACGGTTCAACCATTTCTTCGATTATTATGTCTACCTGCCACACTTTGGCTTCTTTTTCTATCACAAGATCGATACACTTTATCTACTTTTCCGCACTGATTTTACCCATTAAAGAGTGTTTTTAAATCCACTATTTTATAAGTCGTGTTTCTGGCGACATCTGTGTTTATTTGAGCCCATATAAGTTCGATCGGGTTTAATTCGCAGTGGTAAGGAGGGAGTCTGAGCACAGATATTCCTCGTAACTTTGCCCTTTCATCGACTACATATTTTCTGAATGCATCGGCATTCATATCTTCGTGATAGCCTCCTGTATTTTTAGATTGAAACATCAGTAGACCACCTTGGACAAAGCCTTCAGAACTTCCAATATGGGTTATAATAAGTCGATGTCCTTTTCCAGATGGCGGTCTTAATCCTGTGGACAATCAAAATGATGATTTGACGCCAATACTTTTTTCTTCTTTCAAAAGTTTATATATTGTTGCTTTTCGACGTTAAGCATATCTGCTGTAAATTGCGCTGCATTGTCAACGCTCAAATCCGCATTCTTTCTTTTAATAGAATCGTAACAGTTAAGAATTATTTTTTTATTATTTTTTGTACATGGACCGACTCTAGGGTGTTTAGGCAATTGTTGAAAATTCTCCATATTTAATTAAAAAAAAACACTGGCACTTCACACTTAGTTTCACTGAGAAACAAACACCCAAGGTAGGTATGTATAGATATAAATATATACAGGGTTGGGCAAATGTTCCGGAACGGCTTAATTACAAGCGAACGAAAAGTGATATCGAATCGGGGTTTTGGGCAATCTATAGGACAAAAATTTTACTATTTGACTGGTATACCATATGTCAGTAATGTCACCAACTGTCAAGTGTCGACGATATTTTTTTATTTTTTTAAATGGAACACCCTGTATATTATCAGATATTCTAGATCTTCAATAAATTACAAATATTTTTCATATAGCATACCATATGATTAAATTCAACTGTTTCGGAAATACGGGCAAATGAATGTAGTACATTTTATTTAAACAAAACCAAGGTAATAACTTTAAAACACAATAATATAAAATAATGGTTATTTAATTAAATGTCCAAAATGTCGTCCTTCAGCCACCTGACAGTGTCCAATCCTGTCGGAAAATTCAGAACGCACGTTTTGCAAATGTTCACGAGAAATAACATGCACAGCATCTAAAATTCTGTTTTGAAGATCCTCCAAAGTCTTAGGTTGTGTACGATATACGACAGTCTTTAAATGACCCCAGAGGTAGAAATCTAGAGGTGTTAAATCTGGAGATCTAGGAGGCCATTCAATGGACCCTCTCCTACCTATCCACCTTCCAGGAAAAGTTTGATCTAAATAATTTCTGACATGTATACCAAAATGAGCTGGCGCCCCATCTTGCTGAAACCAAATGTCATTCGCTAGTATTTGATCGTTAACCTGATCATGATATAAATTAATCAAATTTGGTATAATTCTATTTCGAAGCAGATCTAAGTAGTAAATAGATGTCAAGTTTCCATCAAGGAAGAAAGGCCCAATAATATGGTTTCCAATTATACCTGCCCACACATTTAATTTTTGGGGGTGTTGCGTACGGTGCTCAATCATCCAATGGGGATTATGGTCTGACCAGTATCGACAGTTGTGCCTATTGACGAAACCATTAAGACAGAATGTAGCCTCGTCAGAAAATAAAATACGACTTACAAAGTTAGGTTGTAGGTCTATGTAGTCCATTATTTCTTGACAAAATTGCATACGCCTATCAGGATCGTCCTCTGATAGTTCTTGAAGCAAGCTGACTTTATAAGGAAACATTTTATTTTTTTTGAGGATTCTTCTAATTGATTTTTCGCTGTTTTCATGTGCAAGAGCAAGCTTTGGAACTGACGTCTGTGGTTCTTCTTGCAGGGCAAGCAAAACATCCAGGGATTTCTCGTCATTTGTAGCAGTTTTCGGACGACCTGTTTTTGGCAAGTTTTTTACCGTACCCGTATGCTCAAAGTTATGGAATATTCTATTAGCAGTTGATTTAGAAATAGGATCTCGAACAGGAAAACTTTGATTGAAAAGGTCGGTTGCTTCTTGAAAAGATCTCCGTCTATCCCCATATCCTATCATCATAAGCAGAGTAATCCGTTCTTGTTCAGTTAGCTGAACCATAGTTTTATCAGTTATATCAGAGGTTTAGTCGATAAATAAAAAACTCGTACAACTCACTTAATACAAATAAATAAAAATTAAATAGGAAATGTGTCAGAGTGACACTTGGGAGTCATGGAAACTAAGACTTTTATTTGGAATGTCATAATAAAAGAAATATGTTGCTTGATTTTTAAACAAAATGTAATATGGGCTTTCTAGATTCATTTGCCCGTATTTCCGAAACAGTTGAATTTAATCATATGGTATGCTATATGAAAAATATTTGTAATTTATTGAAGATCTAGAATATCTGATAATATACAGGGTGTTCCATTTAAAAAAATAAAAAAATATCGTCGACACTTGACAGTTGGTGACATTACTGACATATGGTATACCAGTCAAATAGTAAAATTTTTGTCCTATAGATTGCCCAAAACCCCGATTCGATATCACTTTTCGTTCGCTTGTAATTAAGCCGTTCCGGAACATTTGCCCAACCCTGTATATTAATCCAATAGAGGCACCCATAAAGGCATAACAACCACATAATTAGCAAACAGGTAATCAGGATTAGAAATAAAAAAAAGGAATAAAATGATTAGAGCAGAAACGGAATAAGTACCTAGACTCTAATTAGTTTTCCAGGTAAATGGTTCAGCTGTACATAATTTTAAGCTTAAAAAAGTTAATATTAAAATATATACTTGAAGGCAAAACTTGAATTTAATGTCCATACTTATTGTACTACTGATTTACTACTTTGCATCATTCAAAGATTGGCTATAATTATTTAATTCACTTCATAAAATTCGATAAAATTTAATTAATAAATTTTTAATGTAAGGCAAGAAGTAACACTTTTTATAACCATACACCCAATTGAAATATTTAAAGCTTCTGGTATCTTCATAGGTTATACCCGAATTTTATTTTAAATCCTTGCGTCCCGAAAGGCTGTTGTTTTTCCATTCACAAATTTAAATTATGTAAAGTCACTATTTTTTTTTAATTGATCTCCAACTAACATATACCTTACCTCTTTTTAATACAGATATTGATCTTTTTTTTTTGATCAAGCATTTTTACTTAAAACAAAACTTTATTGTTTGTATGGGAAATTCGGTATATTTTCCTGGTTTCCTGTGCCTCCACAATACGAGCTACCGTACGCACTGAGTGACAAACTATTGTCAATGACAAAAGGTTGCCACAATAGTAAGCCATGATTACAAACTTTAGAGACGTAAATTAATTACGTATAAATAAGAATTGGGTCTGCCTTCCAGAACCTAACCCAAGAGTTATTGTTACAGCTTTAAAGTCTTTGGCTAATATACTCACTACCAAATATGAAACTTATTCCTACTATCTGAGTTTCCGTGCCATCATTTCATATTGTTTATCAAACTCAAATATACCATTGAAGTAGAACAACTTCAGGATATAACTTAAACTCCAGTAGTTAATTGATGTTTCAGAACTTTCTTCTAGAAGTTTGAATTAAACATCATACACCTTGTTAAGTGTATAAAACTTAACTTATCCATCGATTTATGAGACATTTGATAATTCCATTAGAAATTCACCTTTTTTTATCTACTACTTCAACTTGAAAAATCCGCTAATAATTATTTACTTTTAATAACGTTAAGCTTTTGAATAATATGCTTTTGATGCATGTACTATTTTATATTAATGAGGTTGGCACTATAATTTCTTTCAAAACTTCACCCAAAAATATTCCAGCAAAATAAAAGTTTCCGACACAATCTAATTTCATATCACGATAGCCAATTTGTTAAGAAGGTCCTCTTAATTTTTAATCCTGCTTGAGAAAGTCGGACCAGATTTACTTTCCATTTTGTTTTCTACCAGGAATGCCTCGTGTCATTCTATACAGTGTGTCCGCTTAAGTTCTGTACATAATGGGAAACTTTTTCAATATTAATTTTACGAAAAATAGTTACTCTTTATAAAAAGTTCTGCTTACTGAAAAAATTATATTAGACTATTCAAACTTGAAATAGTATGTACAGCATGAGCAAAAAGTAAAATAATCAAAATTGACGAGAAAAGCACCCTTAATTTTAATTTTAGAGCTAAATGGAATAAGAAAATGTTGATTGGCATTAAAAATTATATCTGTTTTTACTCTTAGTAGACTATTTTTGAAAATAAATTTGAAAAATGATATTTTTTGAAATGATTTGTATTTAATAATTGTATTTATTATGCAATTCAAGCTAAAAAACATTTATCAATTATTTTTATTCAAAACGTAACCTTTGATTCTTTATCCCTGTTTTGTAGTAATTTTATGACGCATTAATATAATTGATAGAAACATGATAATTTATTTTGGAAAAATACAATTATAATAATAAACATTAAAATATGAATTTAAATAAAAATATATATATTAACTTTCCCTCACTGTACATTTGCCTCGACATATCCTCCCTCCATTTCATTACATTTAGCCGTTCTTGCAGAAAATTCTCTTAAAACATTTTTAATTATAAAAATCAAGGGTTTGCTTAAGAATTGGTGTTATTTACCAGCACCACGAGATGGAGCCATCTGGCTTCATTCTCAGTTTCATTTTTAATTATGGCAGGAGTTATATTTGTAATTCTCTCTCTAATTACCCTCTCTAAATGGTCAACATTTTAAAACGGCCTTTGTAGGTATACATTCTGTTTTAAGTAGCCCCACAAGAAATAATCGAGGGGGCTCAAGTCCGGAGACCTAGCGAGCCAAAAAAGGTCAGAATATCTATCGATAACTTTTCTATTAAAAAGGGTATTTAAGTATTGTCCTACATTCCTCGTACTGTGGCATGGTGCACCATCTTGTTGGTACCATATCCGTAGTCTATCGGGTATGTGAAGTCCATGAATAAAATTAAACAAATAATTATTTAAAAAATGCAAGTTACGTTCACCATTTAAATTTTGTCGAAAGAAAAAAGGTCCTATTATTCTATTTTTGTAAATTCCGCACCACACATTTGTTTTAAATGAGTACTGCAATCACGTATCTGTATAGTAAAATTTGGATTAACGTCACTCCACTGTGAATTTTGTGAACTTACAGTCCTGTTCGAGTTAAAAATTGCTTCGTCGGTAAAAATTATATCTCTTGTCATGAAAGGGTTATCCTCTAACTCTCCTTGTATTAAAAAACAAAATTCTAAGCGTCGCTCAAAATCACTTGGCTTCAAGGTATGTATAAATTTTTGTTTGTAAGGCCGAAATTTGCTTTCATTTAATATTTTTGAAATCGTAGTTTTCCCTACATCATTTAGTGATATTGTTGACCTTTTTCGCAATGATTTTTTAGGATCTTCTACTACAGACAACATTACTTGGTTCACAGTTTCATTATTTGCAACCCTTGGTCTACGTTTTTTATTGTAGTTATTTTCCACACTTCCACGATGTTCCCTACTGTTGTAAAAGAAATCATTTTATTAGGATATCTGTAGTTAAAAATTTCGGCAGTTTCCCGATACGTTTTGTAATTTTCACCAACAATTAAAATTATTTCAATTTTATCTTGCATACTCAATTTCAACGGCATATTTATCTAATTAAATATTCAAACTGATGTTTTAGACAAATAACATAGCTGACAGTTAAAACTCAAATTCAGGTGGGAAATGGTGGCAAGATAATGGGCATGCCAATAACTAGAACTAGATAGTTACCTAAATTAACCTGAACTACGATTAAAAATATTTTGAAGAAATAAAATTTACTGAAGACGATGCTAGATTTATCTTATACTTACTTTATTCCAGTAAAGTCGTGGGTTTTACCTTTTTGCACAATATACTCGTACGGGATTTACTTTATATTGAACGTAGTAAATCGGTCTGAACTTTAAAGTAGTCTTTCTTGTAGTTCTTATTAAATTCTAGAAAGAATTTTTTTGGAAATGATGACGACAAAAGTATTGCAACATATTTAAATTAAGGTCATTTGATTAAATAAACAAAAAGCGAACTAAAAATCCTAACATTAAATAACATTTAAAATTATTAACGATTTTGTTATTCGATAGCATATCCGTTATTGGCTATAACTTTGTCACATATTCTTGACATAAAGTTGATTAAATTAGCTAAGATACGAAGTAGCATGTTTCTCCAAACCTCTGTAATTTTATTCATTAGAGCTTGCTTGTTGGGAAATAATTCGGTCATATTCGTCTTTCTACCTCTTCCCGTAGGTTGAGATCTGGAGATTGTGCAGGCCAGTTTAAAACTAATTATGTTCTGCCCAAGCTTGCACATGATTGGATATGTGTTTTAATTTGATCGGACACGTATCTTAAATAGCCTTTTCAGAATCCTGCAGTAGTGTTAATCGTTCTATTGTCAGTTTTTTAACTTTTCTTCACTAAGGGGAAAACTAACCCGAGCTAAACGTGTGACCTTGTAGAATAAACCAATTGCTGCTTTTTTTACTATCAGTTTAGATGCAAATATTTCAAAAATAATATATCTCATTAAGGTTTATTAACAAACTGATTTTAACTTTGTCTCACATTTAGATTAAAAATGCAAGTCCAAAGGGTCCTTGAAAGTCAGACGAACTTAATAATGAAACGAATTTAACGAGCGGAATATTTTCCAGTAGAAATACTGTTTCTAAATTAAAAAAACGTTCTTCAGCTGAAATCTTTCTTTATTTTTTAAGGAATATTTCACAGACATAAATAAAAAGATTAGGTTTTCTTTTACCAAGTTATATTATTTTGAATAAACATTTTTACAATTCCGAGATGATTTATTCAATAAGTTTTGTAATTTTTTTTTATATTTCGCAGGTAAAATTCTATTCCAATAGATATTTTAATTTATATTTATTATCCAATTGTATCTTATTAAATTATTATCCTTCTAGCAGTGACGGCTCCTGTATAGGGGCTGCAGAGCTGCAGAATCACCACATGTTTATATCAAATACCCAAAACCATCAGTTATATTTTTCTATGATAAGGCACAGCATTGCACCAGTTTTATCATCATCGATCTGCTACAGGGTAATCCTTATGATGAGGGACTACATTTGGAAATTATTTTCAAATATACAGTTTGTTTCACAAAAGCGGAACTACATGAAAATGAAATATCTTGAAATGGGAAAAATACTTTTTTCAACTGACGTTTTATAATAACCCCTTTTTGATTGTCGTTTTGATTTGTAAATAACCTCCTTTTAGGCACGGCGTGCTTAAAAGTTTTTTTTTATACAGACGTGTGGAAAAACCAATTTTCCGCACGGATATCAGTGCGGAAAATTGATTTTTCCACACTAGTGCGGAAAAATGTTTCGACGCGATTAGGTCAAAATCAATAATATATAAAATTTGGAACCTTCGCCATTTGTCAAAAGTTTTACTCCACATAAAACAAAGGTAACAAAATAATTTCCCGCAACATGGCGGCTTGGGCTACTATTGTCGCCACTGTCTTGTATAAAGTCACTGTAGTTTTTCTTAGCTACCAGGTTACTAAGGAAACTTATAGTAACAATTAGAAATGAACAAACTGACATTTTGACATTATTATTAATGTTACTTATTTGTGAGTTAATTTCGTAGTAATTTGTGCGTATTTTTCGTAATAATCTCAGAATGAGTTTAACTGATTTTGATAATCTGAAAGATGGGGTTCCAGGGTACATTATGAGTGCAGCAAAAAACGTAGATTTAGATTTGCTTCCAGAAAAATCCAAAGTAAGGTACATTCAAGAATATGAAAAGTTTACGAAATGGTGTACTGACAAGAAAATAAGCAAAATAGTAAAGAAGAGGTGCTTCTTTTGTTTTATTTTCAAGAAATTTCAAAGAATTTTCTACCCTCTACAATGTGGTTTAAGTACTCAATGGTAAAATCTATGCTGAAATTGAAAAAAAAACATTGATATTAGCAGGCATTTTAAATTAATTGCTTTTTTAAAAAAGAAAATGGTGGGTTTCAGACCAAAAAAGTCTAAAGCCCTAAGCCATGAAGATGTTAAAACGTTTTTAAGCACTGCGCCTGACGCTGGAGCCTGTAGGCACAAAGAATTAACTTATCTGTTGTGTGAAAACGTGGTCGAACAAAAGGAGTTGTTTCTGGTGAAAATACCAGATAGCAAGACTCACCAGAGTAGAAGCTTTGTTGTAACTGGAGAAAAAAATCTCAATTTAATTAAGAAGTACATCTCACTGCGTCCCAAAAGTACACCGCATCAAAGGTTTTTTGTCAATTTCCAAGAGAGAGAATGTATTAATCAAACTGTTGGCATTAATAAGTTTGGTAAGATGCCATCAAATGTGGCTGCTTTTTTAAGACTTCAAAATCCAGAGACCTATACTGGACACTGTTATAGACGCTCTTCGGCTACTATGTTGGCCGATGCTGGAGTGGATATTACTAACTTGAAACGTCTCGGGGGATGGCAATCGACAAAAGTTGCAGAATCATATGTGGACGAGTCCATGGGGAACAAAAAACGTATAGCCAACCACATTCTACACTCTAAAGAAAAAAATTCGCCTCCACCTTCACCCTTGCCTTCTACAAGTTTTGCGTATGAAATTAATAATATTTCTGACAGCAGTGGACCAGCGAACCCGCACCAGTATGACAATTTAAGAAAAGAAAGTGTCAACATTATTGCCAACACCAAGAAAGCCAACTAACAAAATGCTCCAAATTTAGTTAATAATGCTTATAATTGTCACTTTTCGGTTACCTACCATGTTAATTTTAACAAAGAATAAGTTTTTTTAACACTTTCCTATAACTTAATGTAGTTATTACTTTTTCCTCAGGATTAGTTACTGTTACATATTTTATGTATGTGATTATTATAGTTAATTAAAAATTATTAAATTTCTTTGAAATATGTGTCACTTATTTCCCCACGTCTGTAGAAATACTATTGTACCTGACACTTGCGGAAAATGTTTTCCCTGCACTCAGCTGCTTCACGGCAGACTCGTGCGAAAAAATTCATTTTCCGCACTTGTTAGGTAAATAGCTATTTAACCATGCTGTGCCTAAAAGTAATTATTTACAATTAAAAACTAAACACAGACTATCATTTTACCTATTTATTATAAATATTAATAGTACAGTTACTTATATTATTAAAATTAATGCTTGGGTAACCTAAAACAGTACGTTGAGATATTTCTCTTTGTAAAATAGATGAGGCATTTTAACTAGAAATAGAAAATAAATCTGCAACAGCAATATCAATTTAACCAGTGCCACTAGAAGAGCTGGTAGAACATTCTGATTCATGAGATTTAACACGTTTGTTGTTAGCGTCCAAAGATTTTTCACCAATAATTTTTTTGGAAATTTTTCTTTTGTTTTCCAAAGAATCGTCTGTATACCCCTCAGCCACGGCATTTGACCGCCAACCTCCATGTCGCTTAAGCATCAATATATCCGCTCCAGAGTCCGCTAAAAAAGTTGCTAAAGATCTTTGAAAGCAGTGGCCTGTATATTCATTTGCCTTTGGAAGCCCCAAGAACTCAGCAATTTTCTTTGGTGTTGCTCCAATGGTATTAATGCCCCCTGGAAGTCTGGAACATTTGGAGTTTCTGTACGTGATAAAAAATATTTCGTGGGTTATGTGTGCTGGACGTAATTGGACGTACTTTCAGACAATATTCAAGAAGTTGATGCCGTCAATAGAGCCTTCGCTAATTACAAAGCTTCTTGCATTTGTTTTAATGTTTGGAATGGTTATTTTAATTAAAGACTCCGAAATTTCGATATTATTCATCTTTAAATATATGAGTTCTTCTCTGCGACATGCTCCAGAGATTCCCACAATAAGAATGACTTCGTCCAATAAATAGTTCTTATTGTCTGCTTCTTTGACAAATCTTTCTATTTGTTCCTTGGAAAAAACTTTCGACTTTTTGGGCTTATACCCTGTAGATTTCCTTTTCAAAAATGCGATTAGGTTTGTAATTGTCTTTATATCAACATTTTTATTTAAATAAACCATCTTTCGAAGCATTGAGTAAGTACTTCACAAAATTCATGGCTTATAGGCATCGGATAATCGTGAAAAATATGCCAAAACGACTTTTTCTGAATATTTCCCTCATATATAAAAAATCTCATAAGAAGTGTGGTCTTTCGCAAGAATTACAGCGATAAGTTTTTTACCTTTCTTTTCCTACCAGTTTTTGAATTTTTCGTATGTGCCCTCATATAAACTCCTTGATTTTTGGGGAACAAGGTTCACTTACGGCATTTTCAATGTCTGAGTCTTCTAAATCACTCATGTTTTACTTAATATTTGCCGCAGTTTTTGACAAAAAAATTCTTTCGAATTTTTTTTTGACAAGTAGTGTCAATTTTTTTCACTTGAAAGTGTGTGAATGAAACACAGGTAATAAAATGTTTGGTAAAATAAATTAAGTTTTTTATTATAAAACGCCCGTAGAAAAAATATTGTAAACCGTAAATCGTTACGAAACAATCTTTTAGTCACTCTGACGTGTTGTCCTACGTCGTGTAGGTACCTAAAAGACCTTTATTTCGTAACTTGTATAAATAGCTATTTTCTAATTTGGTTTCATAAAACAGCTGTTTTGATATCGTTTTCAGTATCGTAATGAACTTTTTATGAAACAGTTTTCTTTATTTTTCTAAGGTTGGTAATGATGTTTTATTTTTCTGTCGTGTATGTTTGGTTGCATTAATTCTATGAAATAGAGATGAGTTTAAAAAATATTAAATAATCTTACAAATTTACTATATTATAAAACATAGAATTATAAAATTTACCACAATTTCCCTTAACTTTGGGAAAGTTAAACTAAACTCATCTTGCTCCATATTTTTAAATTATGTAGGTATGTTAGAAAAATTAGACAACGTCATGACAAAATGGCTGACACGGAAATAAAATTATTTGTTAAATTCAAGGCTACTATGATAAATAATTTGATTGTATTACCAACATTAAATTTAGGCCTAAAAATTTTAAAAATTTGTAAGTTTTATTTTCTTTTTAAAATGGATTTATTTATTGAAAAAATGCCAAAATAGAAAAAATAGTATAAATCACACATTTTATAAAGCTATTAGCGCACTTGTCGAACGGTTTTTCAAATCTTCTCTGGTCGTAGGTTGAGCCTGAAACACGATGTCCTTTAACCGCCCCCATAAATAGAAATCCAGGCAAGTTATGTCTGGTGATCGCGGAGGCCATGGAAACAGACTTCCTCTTCCAATCCACCGCTGTTGAAATACTGCAATAATATGCTCTCGCACATTAACGGCAAAATGTGCTGGGCAACCATCCAACTGCAAAAACAAGTTTTGCCTTGTTTCCAAAAGCACATCTTCCAACAACAACGGTAATCGATTGACAAAAACTCAAGAAAGACATTGCCATTTAGGGATTGCTCAAAAAAATATGGCTTAATAATTCTGCCTTCCAGTATGCCACACCGCACATTTAAACTCCAACGTCCTTGGTGCTGAACTTCACGCAACCAATGCGGATTTTCTGCAGACCAATAGTGCATATTATGTAGATTGACTCTCCCGTCACTACTAAGGGTGGCTTCATCGGTCCAAAGAATTTGAAATAAAAATTCTCTGTTTTGGCGTATCAAATCAAACATCCAATGGCAATAGTCCAACCTCCGATCAAAATATTCCCCTTTCAAGGCCTGATGCAAGACGACATGATATGGGTGCATTCTAAAAGTAATAAAAAAAAAGTTTAAACGAATACCTAACTTTGATGACCATTAGAACTTACCTATGATGGTCCTTCAAAATATTTTGAACCGTTGTTCGTGATATGTCCAACTCAAGGGATAATGCCCTTGTGCCAACATGAGGATTTCCTTCAATATACCCCAGTACGTAGTTAATATTTTCTTGTGTTCTTCCAATTCTTTGCCGTTGAAACTTAGTCCGAAAACAACCATTGGCTCGTAAACTCGCCACTAATAGGGGAAAAACTCTCACATCACAAGAACGCCGATTTGGATATCGAGCGGCGTAAACTTTTTTAGCTACTGCGGAATTCTGAAGACATTCAAAATAAACCGCAAGCATATCAACACTTCATCATTCGTAAAATGCATTTTGTAAATACAAAAATTACTCAAAGTAACGCAAAACTTTGACAACTATTGACAATTTGGATTATTTATGTTTTGATTAGGTATTTGTTTTGTTTCCATGGACTGCTTCTATTAATTGTCTTTTTTGTGCATAGAACATGATGGTTAGCATTTCGAGCATTTGCGGGGGCATTAAAAATCTTTCTTTTATAATTCGGTCCTTTTTAGGGCCACAACTTACATAATAGAAAGAATTCCAGAAAAATATAGTTACAATAAAATGCTATTGTCGATATTTTGGGTTAGGAACAAGATATCGAGATGTGGTTTTGGCGAGCTAGTTTGGGCATCATTTAGCTACTTTCTCATGAAAAAAAAAATCATACCAATGCATTTTATTTTGTTGAGAAAATTAACCATTTCAATGTCGAAAAAAGCCCTCTAGCGGCGATATGTGAAACTTACAAAACTTCAAATATAATGACGTTTGTAGCCCAAGAATAGCTCCTTTTAACGAGCCCAAGTTTGTTCAAATCGGCTTAGCCGTTTCGAAGATACAGGATGTTATTTACGGAAACGTTTGAATACCCTCCACCACTTTATTTTTAGAGATACTGCAAAAAGTGTCAAAGAAAAAAGGTTCAGATTATCCTCGACTTAAAAGATCAGGCTTTTTTTTATTAGGTTAATATAGCGGAATTTACAGAAACATCACTTTTTTAGATTCAAGATTGCAGTTACGTACCCTAGCGGCCATTTCAGAAACTTGAAAATATTTTCCAGGTTTTTCTCTTGGCCATTTTAGTAATAATTTTTTTTGCCGCAAGCCTCTACGATGGATAGTTTTCCAGATACAGTACCTCGCATTCTTAGTTGGCCACCCTGTACAGGTAGAAAAGAAACTGAAATGAAAAAGGATGATTTCATTGCACCCATGGGTAAAAAGAAACAGGCAACTTTGAAGGAACTGAATTTTTGTTATGAAAAAACTCAAAACAGAAAATCACTCTTAATAGAGAAAGACGAAATCCTGTGCTGGCGACAACGATATTTGAGGGCAGTTATACAGTTTCGAAGAGAAAACAGGAATATCTATTATATGAACGAAACTTGGTTAAATGAAGGTTATACCGTTTGTAAAATTTGGCCGGATAAACATATTAAAAGCGCGAGGCAAGCTTTCATGGAAGGATGGTCCACTAGAATAAAAGTACCCTCGGGAAAAGATTAATAATTACTCAGATTGGTAGCAAAAATGGATTTGTCGATGGCGGCTTACCAGCATTTAAATCAAAACGGAGTGGAGACCATCATGAAGACATGAACGCTGATGTATTTGAAGAATACTTCCAGCAAATACCAGATCTTATTCCTCCTGGGTCTGTTATAGTCATGGATAATGCCAGCTACCACTCAAGAAAATCCAAAAAAATACCAACGTCTTCTTAGAAAAACAATGACATCATTTATTGGCTTACTGTAAATAAGAAGCCATTTCATAAAGATATGCTGAAAAGGGAGCTACTGGATATTGTAAAGTTGAATAAACCTCTTTGTACGAAATTTATTGTCGACGAAATCGCTTCAATACGAAATATAACGGTACTTCGCCCTCCGCCATATCACTGTGAATTAAACCACATAGAGTTGGTGTGGGCGCAAGTAAAAGGGTGCAGCAAGGCATAACACCACTTTTAAAATGAGAGATGTTGGAAACCTCTTACAAGAGGGAATAAAGCACTGTAGAGCTCCTTAATATTTCTCTGGACTTCAACGACGATAGTTCATCCGACTACTCGGAACATGATGACTAAAATTTAAAAATTAAGTTGTTGTATTGTACTTAGTAGATTTCTTTTATAAATATTAATATTTAAACTACCTGTAGTAACGCCGCTGTTACTACAGGTAATTTTCATTTTATTCACCAAACTGGTCGTTCTATTGTACACTAATTAGGGCGACCCTAATTTAGGACCGATTCGGGGTGTACACGTCCTAAATATCTGAAAGACGGAATTTTTAAAAACTATCATTGCAATTTACCTGAAATTTAGAATGCAACCTTTAAGTTGTCCACCCTGCTTATTGGGTCCTGTCATTGCAAATTTACATTTTGTTGCTCTCTCGCATTAAGAAACAAAGTATAGTTCCCTCTCATAGGTATTATCATGTAGCAGATCAAAATCTGTATCTCTAATAGTATAGAATTTAGAGACCGAGGAAGCTGAGTTGCAGGACTCTGTATAGA